>CAUDNR010003480.1:4216-22889 GCA_958430865.1 Entrophospora sp. SA101
AATAATAATAATAATAATAATAATAATAATAATAATAATAATAATAATAATAATAATAATAATAATAATAATAATTAGCAAATTTTATCAATGTTCAATCATTTTATTATAAGATTTATCATATACCATACTCTTTTAAAAAAGATAGAGTAACACATTCTTGAACACTATTTTTAAATGTTTCAATACATTTATACAAGTGTAAAGAAGGTGGAATTCTATTTTTTAACAAGAAGCATATGAAATGATCTTTTTTTAAATAATTGTGCATATACTGTATAATAATATTATTATAATAATATATTATATATTATATGTTATATACACATACAAATATGAATATGTGATATAATCATATTAAGGATATTCCATTAAGCATTAAAAGATAGTAATAATAGTAGAAGTAAAAATACTAATAATTCCCTGTCAAAGTTCCTCACCTTTGACCCATTTTCTTTTAGTGTTCTTTGATCCATTTTCTTTTATTGGTTCCCAATCCATTGTCTGTTCCAAGTTGTGCCAATGTCCCAATTTTTCGTTTTTTTGATTTAGGTTTGTTGATATAATTAGTTTCTGCTATAAGCCTATTCCAAAAATTTCTCATACAAAATACAAAATTCAAAGTGAGCTGATTATTATGTGTATTTGTATTTAATTGCATTGTTACTTCTTGATAAATTTTTTCCAACTCAGAAAACCATAAGGTTGTTCTTTCCTCAACTTCAATTTTCTTCTCATGAACATCAAGCAGTTGAAAAAGAGGCTGATTTTGCAATAATTGTTGTTTTTTCAATCCATGTCCCCTGGTGCTGATGTTGCTATTATATTTAAAGGTTGGTTTGAGATTAAAAATTTGGGGTAAAAACCCTTCGAAAAATGGTTTTAAAGTTGTTATATTGTTTGATTCCTTTAATAAATTTAGATGGATCAATTCAAATGGAATATTATTCTGACAAAATTCATTGTAAGTATGTATAATCAAATCAAATGCACAACTAGCCATTCTTCCTGGTATTGATCTTTCAGGATGGAGTGACAACTCTCTATCAATCCACACCTTTGATATAATTATATCATTGAAGCATAATCTTGTGATTAATGAATCTGGATTGAATTTTCTTAACACCCATTTATACAAATGACTGCTTAATCTCAATGATCTTATATTATTAATTGGCTTTTCAATATTTGAATTTATAAATTTACAAGTATCATCACATATCAATCTGTCAACATAATATTCTGTCCAATAGTAACCATTCCTTAAATCCTTGATATCATGTGGATAATAGTTATAACCATAGTCATAATAATAATCATATTTATAATAATAATTAATAGATTCTTCATTGATGTTATCTATAATATTGATATTACTTATATTATTGCTGCTAATTAAACTGTCAGTGTTGTAGGCAGAAGATCTATTTTTTATCAAAAATTTGAAAATCAATTAATTTTATCCTGGTCTTATTATCAAAATAATGATAAACTAGTGCTTAAACAATTATCTTCAATTTGCATTCTTAGAAAATCTAAAACTTGAGGTTTTTTCAAATTTCTGTTGACTTTAATGGCTTCTACAACACAACATCCAACAATATCAGATTTTGATTGATTTTAAGAAGCTTCTAAAAGTGCCATTCCAATTTTATCAATATGTTGCTCATATAAAATTAGAATATCAGTCATGGCAGATTTTGTCAATTTGAATCCAACTTTTACTAATTGTTGTAAACATTTGACAAAGTCTATTGTAATTGGATAATCACAAGCTTCTTCATTTTTATAATTTGGGTAAAACAAATTAACAAAGAACCCTGTAAAACCAAATTATTGACATCTTTACATATATCATGATAGCCAATTTGCTTCCAGAATTCTACTAGATCAGGATAGATTAATATTGCTCTTGCAATTATGTTCAATTGCTTGTTATTTTCAAATCCGTCCTTGGCTGGATACTCTTTATGATTAAGTATTTGCATTTCTTATTTGGTAATCAATTGAGTCTTCAAATGGGATTGCTGGTCTTGGGGGAAAAGGTATGAATTTTTTATTTAATATAAGATCCTTTATTTTTTCCAGGTTTTCCATCAACCTTTTTGGAGCCAAGTCTATAGCCAGAGGGCCCCCTGTTAAGAAATGAAACATTTCAATGTCATTACCTTTTAAGGGAAGACTTTCACCATATTGTAATTTGGCTTCTTTTAACAAAGCTACAAACACTGCTACTGGAATATTTGAGGCCCAAGGATTTCTATAATATTTTTGAGAAGCTTTAGATATTCCTTGATCCATGTCATTATTAATATGGTTGTTGTTGTCATTGTTGAAGTTGACATCATTTTGTATTTTTAGTTTAATTAAACTATCATCACTTTTCCCGAATTGTAATAATAATCGTTGCACAAGATATCTAGACAAAACCACATGATCTCTTATCAGGAGATCAAACGAATGTGCTTTTCCATGGTTCTTAATGATCCAACTTGCTCTTGTTTTGGTATCTTGTGATATCTTGTACCATGATTTATTGGTTAAAATGAGCGAAAACGGAAATTTTGTATTTATAAATATTAATTTTTTTATTTTCTTTTTCATATTTTTATCTCAATCGAGAGAAAAATCGGACATTATTTATAACATGAATTGATTTACCTATTCAGTTACAATTTAGGGTGTGTTTGTTTGTTTATACTGACAATCACTTGACTCCATATTACTATACATAAAAGATAAAATGCGGAATAAACAGTATAGTATTAGTATTAGTATTAGTATTATAATTAGTATGGAAAATGCGGAATTTTAGATAATTATAATAATAATAATAAACAACACGTATAATAATAATAAATGTTCGAGTACTCTTGCAATAATTGACAAATTTTGAGATAACAAAAATAAAAATGAAATTAATTACATTGTTGACGAAATACTATATGTTTTATAATGAATAAAGTAAATGTATTCTTTATATGATATTATACCTTATACAATGAGTATTAATATGTTATAAATTTTGTGCCTATTCCGTACCAGTACCTTATACTTATATACGGAATCAAAACGTACCTTCTCAGTATGTTACAAATTCCGTACCAATTCACACTAAATTTGAAAAGATAAAGAGGTGATTTTTCAAAACCGTATAGGAAATATGTTAATTCCGTATTAGTATATATATTTTTAAGAGCGTATTTAACACACGATTCCATATTTTATTTTCATAGGGTGGAGAAACAGCAATTAACTATTATTGATGATGATGATATAGATTTATAATAAAATATTTACTATATGAATAAATGTATATGACATCTTTCATTATGATACTATTATGTACTTTAAATACGGAACAAAAGTACCTTTTTGGTATGTCATAGATTCCGTACTTTAAATACGGAACAAAAAGTACCTTTCCAGTATCTTAAAAATTCCGTATTAATTCGTATTTATTCCGTATTTTCATCACTATTACTTATTACAGTTTTAAAAATGGAAATTTTTTAGAACTTACATGAAATACTGAAGTTCCGTATTTTATTTTATATTAATATTAATATGTTTGTATAAACCATACGGAAATACCATATTTTATTTTTTAAATGTTATTGTTTTTTGAGAGGGAGGTGATAAATTTTAAGATAATCATAAAATTAAATAAAATTTTCTATTTTATTTTCTTTAATACTAAACATACCGTATAAAAAATAATCGCTCAAACAGGCAAAAGCATTATAATTATAATGAATAAATATGTAATAAAAATTAAATAATACTAATGACTGGGATAACGGTTTTAATTCGAATGGGAGTATCACCAATAAATACTCAGCTCTTAATAATACAATTATCAAAATGTCGGCAACAATAATTATGCTCAGCAAAACATGATTCATCAAAACCTTGGAGAAATTTATCAAAATATCGGTAATAATAATTCCGTTCGCCAAAACATGGTTCATAATATAATTTATCAGAATCCTGAAGTTATTTATCATAATGTCAGTAATAATAATTACGCTCATCAAAACATGTTTCATAATTATCCTATTCATTAAAACCCTGAGAAATTTTTCAAGACGTCGGTGACAATAATTCTGTTCAACAAAATGTGTGGTTCATAATATAATTTATCAAAATGTCGATGCCAATAATTAAACGTTTACCAAAACGTGAAAAATTGCATACTCACAAAAAAGAAATGATAATCTTACAAAAATTTTTAATTAATTTCCATTTCATTTGAATTAGGATTTGAAAAATGAACATCTTTATGAGGTTCCTCTACAAATTTTCTAATTTTTTTATATAAATAATTAAAGGACATAATCAATCAATAATGATCTTTATCACAATAACCAAACCCTGAAAAGATTTTATTATTGCGCGATAAACGTTTATCACGTGGAAAAAAGGTTCATCAAATGGATGGATTCCGGAATTTTTTTTTTGGAATTTGCTACCCAACGAAAACAAAAAATTCTTTTCCAAAAAATTAAGTTTGAAAAACAGAAATTTGCATGCTCTCTCCTTTTACTTTACTTTGCTTCTCGCTCGCTTAAAATTATTTAAGAAATCAAATATTCGCCGCAAGACACAAAATTGGTGAAAGAGTAAATCGCGCCAAAAACTAAACATAAGAAGAGGCAATGAGCAATAAACCTGTACGAAAACTATAAACTACGAATTTTAGAAGGAGGTCGTGACACGGCAAATTTTCGATTTCTTTGTGTTGATAAACTACTCCCCCTCCCTCTCACTCTCTTCTCTCTACAAGTTTATAAGAAATGAAGCCTTTGCCGTACGACCCTAAATTTACCAGAATAAGAAAAAAATTGCAAATCTGATTAAAATATGGAAACAACTTCAAAAATGGCAAGAAATAATTGCACATTAATCACGTGAAAGTCACGGACGTATATTTAGAGAGGGTGGTTTTATATGATGAAGGGACTGGGAAAAGACCGCGCAGTGTAGAGTAGGGGGCGTGTGCATTTATAGCAGGAGCACTTATGAGTTCACTGTAGTTATTTATAATAAGTACTAAAACAAACCATTATTCATTTTGTAACTAAATTACCCATAATCATGTTTCTAAACAGAAATTAAATGTTTTTGTTCTTTTTGTGTCAATTGGAATCTTATTATCAACTGTATTTCTACGCTTAATTTGAAAGCTCGAATCCTTTTTTTTTTGCTATAGTTAATGTTAACAGGGGAAAAATTTGTATTTGCTACTTACGTAATATCCATATTTTAAAGATTACAAAGATATACAGTAGGTTTAAGAGAGATTTTTATATGATGGCATATAATAAAAGTAAACTTTATCGATTATCGAGATTTTATTATGATTATGAATTATTGAATAGAATTTTAATATAACCGTCCTTGGTTCCTGAAAAAATTATGAATTTAGGCGATTATGAATTTATCTAATATGAATTTAACGAGCTTTGACTACATATAAATGATACACGTAATAAATTTGTACTGAGATAAAATGGCGCATAATTAATTCAAAGTCCTTTGACTGCTCAATGTTAATAATGTCCTTAATGAATATTTTAATTAGAGTAAATAAAAAGCTCATAATTCTTGGGAAGATTAAAGAACACAATATTGATATATAGATTGAGGCTTTATAAATTGAGAATGCAAAATAATAAAGTTGTCTATTTGTGATTACTTAATAATAAAATTAATTTTTAAAATAAAAGGACTCGCCGCCCATTCCAGAAGTTTTTCATTTTTGCCATAGTAACATATTTGGATTTATGAATTTTTTTCCACTTTGATCTTGATAATGAATAAACAAATTTTTTTAAACGACGTTTATAATAATAATTGTAAATTTATCCTTTCATTTTTCTACTAATTTACATAATAATTAATATTATTATTGCTTACACAAAAATTATGGATTTAAAGACACTACGCCTAATAGTCCATGTTCAGGATAGAAAATCATTTGTGATCCAAAGAATGCAATCATTATTCAAAGAACAAATTAATTATGGTTATCAAACTACCAAGTGAAGTTAATTTAAAAGGATCAACATTCGGTTGTTTTAGTCCACACATCAGGCTCGTGAAATGTTAGTTTTATTTATTATTTATTGAATCTCATTAGATTCAGATTAGTGTTGGTCGTCAAAACTATTTTGAAGAGACGAAAGTCAAAACTAAAATTAAAAGTTATATGTCAAAACTAAATCAAAAGCCAATATTCAAAAATCAAAACTAGTTTCTACTTATGGTGAAACATTTTGATTTTCGTATGGTTGCGAAACCCTCTAGTTTTGGAAACCAACACTAATTCAGATTCAGATTCAGATTCAGATTCAATGCCCAATTTCTTGTTTACTTATGTTTTTAATAAATATTCTCCTGATACTAGTTATTTGATCCTCCGCAGCCTTTTCAATCAAAGAGATTTGCTACTTATCTAAACAAATTTTTTTGCAGTGAGATATTAATTTAACTTTTGCAACATCAAATAATAAATATCCATAAAACAACGATAACGGGATAGTGTATCTATCAATACAATTCTTGCAGAAAGTTTCCTAAATTGATATTTATTATTATTATTGTGTTTACATTAATAAAGGATCTTCTTGATAATAAGGTTTTTCGTCTTTTATTCTTATCGTGCGTAGAATGTCGTTCTAAAAATTTGGCTTCCGCACATTAAATAATGCGTGTAACGTTATACACATGTAAATGATATCAAAGAAAATTATTCCGCGCAAAAAAATTTTTTTAAGATTTGCTATATGAATCATATGAGTTCCACACATTTAAACTCAAATATTCAAAATTCCTTTTTAAATTTTTTTTTAAATTATTAAAAAGATTTTAGAGGATGACATAATATTAATATTAAATAAAGCTGTGTTATCGTATTTAATACTTGTTAAATTTTGTACGTGGGATCATTAAACAAATACTCTTGGTATTGATTTTGATAAATAATAATTTAAATTTTTATTAATGATAAAGAGTACAGTGATTAAACAACTCACATTTTAAACTTTCAGCAGTTAAAAGAATTTATTAAATAAAAGGATTTTACGATATAATAACTAAAGATAATATTTGTGGTTTAATTGAAATTGTAATTCCATTTGGTCTTAGCTCTAAAACCCAAGCATTAATTTATTTTTTCATTTGCACTTTTTCCTGAACTTACACGTCTATTGAAGACTTTTAATTTTTTTTTAGTTTGTCATACATTGACAAATTTGTTATCTATCCCCTTTAACATTAATACATTCTGCATTTGCTGCAGTAGAAGCGAATTCTTTTGTCATGATTATTTATTTATTAAATTAAACCATTGTATCCGGAGGGGATAACTATATATAATATGGTGTTTTACAGATAAGGTGGATAAGGAAGGTTATATATATTTTTAACATAATGTTGGGGGAAAGTACGGTGTAGATCTTTAACAGGTCAGTTAAAACAAAATTTTAAAAAGTTCACTATTCAAACTTCAAAACTTATCGGCTAGCTTTTCTTAAACTAAAAATTGGCCGAATCTTAGCATTTTAAATTTTGTAAATTTTGTGTACCAATTTTTTCTAATTGATTGATAACATGTGGACCACATGATGGTTCAATTAATAATAAACCAAAGTAACCGGTAAATGATGCAGCACTGGATGCCTTTAGATGCGCCTAATTTCCTATTCTATTTTATTAAATATTTAATTATAATATTGATAATCTGATGATTTTGAAACGAAGCATTACATTCTTATTGATCAATTTAATGATCGAGCAAAACAATTGACCAACTTTTAAAGAAAGGTTCCTTTTGGTTTCACATACAACAGATACATAGATTGCAATAACGATTTTTGAGGCCTGTAGTACCACTAAAAAGATACACAAATTCTTCTTATTTGGTTGATCTCTTAATATCACTAACACATCTATTACTACTATAATAACAATTGCCATAATATTACGGTCCAGAGTAATGAGGGACTTGTTTATATGTTTCAATCTGATCTATTTAACATTTTTATTTACTTCGACACACGAATCCGATAAAGATTTAAGATATGAGTATCCAAAAATAAGCTACAAAATGACGTTATTTTGAATAAAAGGTTTCAATTGTTATCCAGGACGTGCCCGTAGAAATTTGAAAACATCTGGCAAAGGAATATGGTGGTTGCAAATAAATAAATTCGAACATTAATCACAGAAAGGAATGATAATATTAATCAGGACATTTGTAATGTGTGGTATACCTTTTAATGTTATATTTTATTAAGTTACTTAGACACCATCTAATAGAAAAAAGCAATTTCAGGAAGACTTCTTGATGCATAAGTAACTAATATCAATACCCTGCAAACTTGTGGTGATACAAATGATTATATTTTGAAATAGAATAAATGATTATGAACAAATGATGATAATGATGCGGACGATGAAAACAAAAACGAAAAGAAACAGTTAATAATAAGATTAATTATAAATTTTGATAATGATTTTTGATAAGTTGATTAAAATTGTCAGAAAAGAATTTAAATAAAATAAGCGATTTTAGTCAAATGTATTCATTGTTTGACTTTCAGTCCAGGTTTGAATTTTGGTATGGCTTTTGAATTTTGGTATAGGTTTCAAACTTGTAAATGTTCAAAAATACTTTCGATTTTGGTACCCAAAAAGGAGGAGTTTTCGATATACAGATTTCAAATATTTTTATTATCATCATAATGCTGATCACCTATTTGAAATTATAAAAATTCCTTGTTTATATTTATGATAGTAATGTTGTATGTGAATTTGAAATTATAAAATTTTGGGAGATACAAAATTCTGATTGGGCTAATTTTGACAACAATATAGCGACATAGTCGAACCTCGTTATAACAAAGTGTAACATGTTATAACTAATGATGATGTTAATTTAAATGATAAAAAAGTTTTGGCGTTCAGCAATTTAGTTTCAGTTGATAATGAAGTTTGATTAATAGTTTGCTAAAGCTCGTGCCTAAAGTCAGAAATGTTATAATTAATAGTTTTGTGAGCCCGTGCCTAAAGTCAAAATTATAGCCTTGTGATATTTATAAAATAGATTTCTTTTCATTATAAACCTTTGTTCACAATTTTATTATTAAAATGATCGAAACCAAGATGTTCAATTGCAAGCTAATACATTAATGAAAAATAATATAGATAATCAAATCCGGTTGGGAAATATGGATTATAATACTCGATGTATAATTAAAATAAAAGAAATTTAACATATATAATCGAGCTATATAAATAAATTTTTTTTCAATATAAAAATTTTGATTATTTTCATATAATATAAATTAAAGTGTGTTGATTGTATAATCAATATGTAAATTTTGATAATATATATATATATATAACATGTTAAAACTATTTATGAAGTTTCAACATCTGAAATAATTTATCCATTTATTAGTAATCAGACAAATCTTTATAACTGAAATTTGTTTTTAATGTTTATCATCTGGCAAAAACTTATCAGTTGACATCATTAGTTATAACTAACTTTCAAAAATTTTCTCCATATTAATATATAAAATCCGTTACAACAATGGCCCGTTACAGCAAGGTTTGATCAAAATAACAATGAATTAGTTGCAATTTTCAATTTTCAATAGAAAATTTGGAACTAATTTCCTAAAGTCTATATTCCTGTCGCTCTTTTAAATAATAATTGAATTACACCATGAACCATTTTCTCACCATTGATAGCAATCTTTTGATACCATAAAAGTATTTCCTATCCATTTGAATGGACATGATTTTTACGTTGAAATAGTATAGTACATGAAAATAAGGAAAGCTCTCGTCTTCCTGGTTATATTTGTGAAACTGGAACTATGTGCAGTATACAGTGTTATGCAACAAATGGAAAATGTTCTTATCATTTTACTATTATCATATTATGAATTATAATATTAATTATTAACTTTATTTCAAGAAGAAAAGCCAAAAAATTAATCTGATGGCGAACAATCTCGTTACGTGACAAAACAGAAAACATTATATCATATTGTTTTATTACCATCATATTAAGAATTATATATTAATTAATTTTTATTTTCTTTTTTCAAGGTTAAATGATGCGAATGATCTTGTTACGCTCAAGGAAAAAAAAACAAATTATTAGAATATTTGTATTTTAAACAATAAATAAAATAAAATGTCTATTTATTCAAAGTATATAATATGTATATAAAATAAACAAATTCAAAATAGCCAAGTACGCAATATATATATATTGTAATTTAAATGCAAATTATATGATGGTGAAGAAGATTTGAAATTTGATCAATCTAATGCTGTGGGCGAAATCTAATGTTCCGATATATTTCGAATTTTTAGCATTTATTTCAGAAATGACGAAATATTTGCGAAATGGCGGAATATCTGATTTACTAGTGTGCGTCATAAATGTTATTAAATGAAATAACCAATAAAAAAGTTTTGTAAACTCCTGTCATTGTTAAACTTGTATAAAAATTAGTTTGTTTAAGCAGAAACAAGTTTTTAAGTTTCGACTTACATTTCTCCTCCCAAAATAGCTTCATTTCTAACTCTATTTACTACTTATTGTTTTAATATTTATTACACAACTAACAGCCAATAAAGAAAGCTTCTTTATCACAGAACTGTGAATTTAGCCAATTACCGAAAGCGAAATTAATTTCGGCATTTCGGAAATTTATTATTATTATTATGGGTTGTATGCTAAAACTTCATTCTTTTAAATTCTACTGTCGTTCTTTTTAAGATTCTGTGTAAATTTATTAAATAAAAATGTAAATTATTTAAATATAAAAAGAATAAGTTATTTTTTTAAATAAATTTTATGACTAAATATAATGGGCGAATCACGGATTCAATTTCTTGATCATGCACAAAATGTTATTATTCATGCAACAAATGCATTATTACAATCTGAAGATTATGACCATTTACATAATCAATTAATTTGTCTTGAACTGTTATCAACTATGCTTATAGACTTCTACAATATTTTGATGATGATAATGATAATAACATTTATTTATTAATTATCAGAGACTGGTATATTCAGGCAAGAAGTATCCCCTTCCATAATTAAATCATTTTATTCATTCATTTCATTCATTCATTTCATGATAATAGTGCAGTTAAGGAAAAAACATTTTTTAGGAAATGACGCGTAAAATTTAAATAAAAAACGTGCGTAGCATCAAATAAAAAAAACTGTGTGTGGCATTTTTAGGAAATGACGCGTAACATTTAAATAAAAAACGTGCGTAGCATCAAATAAAAAAAAACGTGTGTAGCATTTTTAGGAAATGACGTGTGACATTAATTAAAAAACGTGTATTAAGAAACGTAGTGTAGCATTAAAAAAACGGGATTTACCGTTTTCTTAATGCCGAATCAAAAATCCCTAGCATTTAATTCAACGACCTTTGTCATTTTGATTTTCCATAAAAATATTATTGCTATATATTAATATATTAGAGAAAAAAATTTTTTTTTATGGTTATTATTATGTATAATGGAATAAAACAAATAATTCTAATTTTAATTCGAATAACCATTCATATACGACATTCCTAATTTGGTACAATGAATATTAATATTCAAATATCCATAAGACATCATTTATCATTTTAGATCATGCAAAAACATCAGGGTTTACAAAGTATTTTGTTGAACAGATGAATCAAAAAATACAAGACATCATTTGAATAAGTATGAATATCTTTACGACATATATCGTGGAATAAAAGATTTGATCCAGATGATCTAATTTTTTATGTAGAAAGATAATCAGTGTAGATAAAAAAATTTTCTGTTTAAACCTTAGTTTTTTTAATTTTTTTTTTAATTCCGTTTAGGAGAGAAATTTTTCTAAAATTTGCAACAAAAAATTAAGGTTAAGGCACAAATAAAATTTTTTAAATTAAAATTCCTAAAAAAAATTTTTTATGTGGTGACAAGCTCAACATTACTGCATCATGGTCAAATGAAAATTTGAAGATGGTAACAGTTATATTAAGGTTGGGGTTGATGGCGATAGATAATGAAATTGAATAGATCAAAGTAATAATAAATTGAAAGTTTCCAGGTTATGGTAAGACTACATCCTGGTTGCGCAAAAAAAATTTTTTAACCCAAAGCATCTTATATACAAACCTGTTTATTTGGATGAATATACTAAAGCTTCTATATAGTAAAAAAAAGAGGGATTAAAAATGAATAAAAGATAGATAATAAAATAATAATAATAATAATAATAATAATAATAATAATAATAATAATAATAAAAGTTTAAAACAATAGTTATATTATCACAATGAATAAAAGAAAATAAATAAATGTAAAGGAAATAGAGATCAAGGAAAATGACCCTAAGATGTGATGAAAGCCCTGTGTGATTCTTCCTCCATTCCTATTATTATACTTGAAGTGATAATTATTAGTGATGTTTCCTCCATTCCTATTATTATACTTGAAAATTAAGTGATAATTATTAGTGATGTTTCCTCCATTCCTATTATTATACTTGAAAATTAAGTAATAATTATTAGTGATGTTTTATAATTTATAAAATGTGATCTTTAATTATTTTTAATTCATAAGATTTATCATACTATATACTCTTTTAAAGATTGAGTAACACTCTCAAACACTTACCTTTAAATGTTCAATACATTTACACAAGTGTAAAGAGGGTGAATTTTATCTTTCAGCAAGTATGTGAAATGATAAAACTTAATTTTTTTTTAAAATAATTATGTGTATATATATAATATATATATATATATATATATATATAATAATATAATATAAATCTTAAAGAATAACCATTGCCAAAAAAATCTCAGCAATCTTAATTCAGTTAGAAGATATAATTATATAATCATATACAAATATGAATATTCATATGTGGCATAATTATATTAAAAGGATATTTCCATTAAGCATTAAAGATAATAATAATAATGGTAGTGAAAAAATATTAATAATATTTTTCTTTCTTCAAGTTTTCTATCTAAGTTTCCTATACAAATTTCTCTTTCTTTTATTGATCCCCAATTCATTTTCTGTTCCAAGTTGTGCCAATGTCCCAATTTTTCTTTTTGTTGATTTAGGTTTGTTAATATAATCAGTTTCTGCTATAAGTCTATTCCAAAAATTTCTCATACAAAATACAAAATTCAAAGTGAATTGATTATTATGTGCATTTGTATTTAATTGCATTGTTACTTCTTGATAAACTTTTTCCAACTCAGAAAACCATAATGTTGTTCTCTTTTCAACTTCAATTTTCTTCTCATGAACATCAAGCAGTTTAAAAAGAGGCCGATTTTGTAATAGTTGTTGTTTTTTCAATCCACCACTCCTGGTACTGATACTGCTATTATATTTAAAAGTTGGTTTTAGATTAAATATTTGGGGTAAAAAACCTTCAAAAAATGGTTTTAAAGTTGTTATATTGTTTGATTTCTTTAATAAATTTAAATGGATCAATTCAAATGGAACATTATTCTGACAAAATTCATTGTAAGTATGTATAATTAAATCAAATGCACAACTAGTCATTCTTCCTGGTATTGATCTTTCAAGATGGAGTGACAACTCTCTATCAATCCATACCTTTGATATAATTATATCATTGAAGCATAATCTTGTGATTAATGAATCTGGATTGAATTTTCTTAACACCCATTTATACAAATGACTGCTTAATCTCAATGATCTTATATTATTAATTGGCTTTTCAATATTTGAATTTATAAATTTACAAGTATCATCACATATCAATCTGTCAACATAATATTCTGTCCAATAGTAACCATTCCTTAAATCCTTGATATCATGTGGATAATAGTTATAACCATAGTCATAATAATAATCATATTTATAATAATAATTAATAGATTCTTCATTGATGTTATCTATAATATTGATATTACTTATATTATTGCTGCTAATTAAACTGTCAGTGTTGTAGGCAGAAGATCTATTTTTATCAAAAATTTGAAAATCAATTAATTTTATCCTGGTCTTATTATCAAAATAATGATAAACTAGTGCTTTAAGAAATACAAGTTCTAAACAATTATCTTCAATTTGCATTCTTAGAAAATCTAAAACTTGAGGTTTTTTCAAATTTCTGTTGACTTTAATAGCTTCTACAACACAACATCCAACAATATCAGATTTTGATTGATTTCTAACAATTTGAAAAGCTTCTAAAAGTGTCATTCCAACTCAGTCAGTAGACATACAGTACTGTACACTTTTGCATTCTTGTACTGTATGATCTGTAAATTAGCATTTCTGTATTAAATGTTACGAGTACAGAATCCATTTGATTGGTGGGGGTGCTGTGTACTATATGTTGGTGTATGACTTTTTCTATTTTTGTAGACCATACAGTACAGGAATGCAAAAGAGTACAGTACTGAATGTCTATATGCTCTTCCAATTTTATCAATATGTTGTTCATATAAAATTAGAATATCAGTCATGACAGATTTTGTCAATTTGAATTAGTGTTGGTCATCAAAACTATTTTGAAGAGATGAAAGTCAAAACTAAAAATTAAAAGTTATATGTCAAAACTAAATCATAAGTCAGTAGTCAAAAATCAAAACTAGTTTTGACTTATGGCAAAACTTTTGACTTTCGCACAGTTGCAAAACTCTCTAATTTGAACCCAACTTTTACTAATTGTTGTATATGTTTGACAAAGTCCAGTTGATAATCATAAACTTCATTTTTGTAAAATAAAATTAACAAAGAACCCTGTAACACCAAATTATTGACATCTTTACATATGTCATGGTAACCAATTTGTTTCCAGAATTTTACTATCAGGATAAATTAATATTGCTCTTGCAATTATGTTCAATTGCTTATTGTTTTCAATCCTGGATACTCCTTATAATTAAGTATTTGCATTTCTATTTGGTAATCAATTGAGTCTTCCAATGTGATCATTGGTCTTGGGAGAAAGATATGAACTTTTTATTTAATATAAGATCCTTTATTTTTTCAGGTTTTCCTTCAACCTTTTTGGAGCCAAGTCTATGGCTAATGGTTCTCCAGTCAAAAAATGAAACGTTTCAATATCATTCCCTTTTAAGGGAGACTTTCACCCGGTCCCGTTTACTTCGTCGAAAATTATTTCGTCGACAATCATTTCGTCGAAAGTCATTTCGTCGAAAGTTCATTTCGTCGAAAGTTCATTTCGTCGAAAGTTCATTTCGTCGAAAGTTTGTTTCGTCGAAAATTATTTCGTCGACAATCACTTCGTCGACAATCACTTCGTCGACAATCACTTCGTCGACAATCATTTCGTCGAAAGTTCATTTCGTCGAAAGTTCATTTCGTCGAAAGTTCATTTTGCCGAAAGTTCATTTTGCCGAAAGTTCATTTTGCCGAAAGTTCATTTCGCCGAAAGTTCATTTCGTCGAAAGTTCATTTCGTCGAAAATTATTTCGTCGACAGTTCATTTCGTCGAAAATTATTTCGTCGGCTTATGTATCGTACTAATGATAAATGAGGTGATGATAGTGATGGCAACAGTATTGACATTGAATATTTTAGTATTGGTAATAATTATTGTTTTTTAGTAGAGTGTGTGTATCAGACAAATTGGTAATATTCCTTTCATGATACATAAATTTGAGTTATTCGTATACTTGCAAACTAATTAGCACTCTGATTTTACCTGAATTTTCTGAATTCAATCAGGAATGTATAATATCTAATTACAATCATACAAATGTAAATTATACTAATAATAAATAAATTAAATGGTTACGCTAAATCATTAAATCGAAAATTAGTTTTTGAAATTATTAAAATCGTATGATTACATGGGTCTGACAATCAAGTAAGGTTTCTAGCCCAAGCTGTTTCTCAAAATTCAAACTATTTTGTCGAGTTGGGTTTTTCAACATTTTTTATACAGAGGTAGGTATATTAGACCAGAAACCAAGCCATCAGACGAATTTTTTTGTACTTTAATTACAAAAGTATAATAATAATATCGTGTTAAATAAAAATTTTTGTCAATTTTTGGCTAGCATCATAATTATGCATGCTCTATAACTTGTTTTTTAAAAAAACAATAATAATAATAATAAATTTTTTTTTGTTACATGCATTATTTATTTGATAATTTTAGTATTTAATTTTAAAATCAAATTGGTTATTGTTACCAATCACTTGCTAACTTGAAAAAGTATACAATATATCTGATTTTATTTAAACAATTAGAAATGTGTGTTTGTTTGTTGTACATCAAGTTTTTTTTCTTCCTTTATTCAATTGACAAAATAATCAAAATAGGCTTCGGGTCATTTTTAATTTCTAAAATTTTTGCACATTTTTAATTTGTAATATAAGGAATTTATAAAATATTCCGATCAATACTATTCGTATGAATTATTTGTATTTGTATTCGTGTTACGTTTTGTCATATTTATTAATTATTAATTATTTCATAATGCGATATTTAACGTAAGAAAACGACTAAATTAAACTTTGAGTAATGTTGAACCAACAACGGGATGATATGACAACAATGGAAAATTTACTAGAACATTCAAAAAAATCATTTTTTGTTTTATTAAATAAATTTGTCTCTTAAATTGGTCACGTTTACTTCATCAACAATCATTTCGTGTTATATCAAGGTAGTTTCGAAGTTATATCGAGAGATATGGTCAAGAGAAGAGTTAGAAAGAGAGTTGTCCTTTGACCAAGTCGAAAACCAACCCTTTAAATACATCTTCAAGTAGCACAATTTAATTTATTAGACTAATTTTGACATTTGGTTTAGATCGTCAAGTGCTAAATATATAAATTACATATGTAAATGATTAGAACAACAAACAACAACAATAATGATTATAGTGATATTATTAAATGCAAGTTAAAATAAAGGATAAATTTATATAAACTATTGAATGATTGATAAAACCTTCGTTAGTATATTTTGTTTATAGATCTTGTCCTTCCTTAACATTTACTTCAATTACTCCTACACAAACTATTGAATAATTAATAAACGTTCGTTAGTATATTTTGTTCTTGACGTTTACTTTGATTACTCCTACATAAACTATTGAATAATTAATAAAACTTTCATTAGAATATTTTGTTCTTGACGTTTACTTCGATTACTCCTACATAAACTATTGAATAATTAATAAAATGTCGTTAGAATATTTTGTTATAGATCTTGTCTTTAAAACTTCGATTACTCCTACATAAGCTATTGAATAATTAATAAAACGTCGTTAGAATATTTTGTTCTTGACGTTTACTTCGTTTACTCCTACATAAACTATTTAAAACTTACTTCGATTACTCATACATAAACTATTGAATAATTAATAAAACTTTCGTTAGAATATTTTGTTTTTGACATTTACTTCGATTACTCCTACATAAACTATTGAATAATTAATAAAACCTTCGTTAGTATATTTTGTTCATAGACATGTCCTTAACGTTTACTTCGATTACTCCTACATAAACTATTGAATAATTAATAAAACGTTCGTTAGAATATTTTATTCATAGATATTGTCCTTAAAACTTACTTCAATTACTTCTACATAAACTATTGAATAATTAATAAAACGTTCATTAGAATATTTTGTAAACTTCATAGATATTGTCCTTAAAACTTACTTCGATTACTCCTACATCAACTATTGAATAATTAATAAAACGTTCATTAGGATATTTTGTAAACTTCATAGATCTTGTCCTTAAAACTTACTTCGATTACTCCTACATAAACTATTGAATAATTGATAAAATGTTCGTTAGAATATTTTATTCATAGATCTTGTCCTTAAAACTTACTTCAATTACTCCTACATAAACTATTGAATGATTGATAAAACCTTCGTTAGTATATTTTGTTCATAGACTTGTCCTTAACGTTTACTTCGATTACTCCTACATAAACTATTAAATAATTAATAAAATGTCATTAGAATATTTGTTATAGATCTTGTCCTTAAAACTTACTTCGATTACTCCTACATAAACTATTGAATGATTGATAAAACCTTTGTTAGTATATTTTGCTCATAGACTTGTCCTTAACGTTTACTTCAATTACTCCTATACAAACTAATAAAACCTTCGTTAGTATTGCGAGCGTGCAATCCAAGTTTCCTATTTAATAGGTTATTTATAGCTCCACACACAGCCTCCTTGCTGACTTATGGTTGATTCTATTCTTTGACACACAGCCTACTCGCTGATTTATGGTCAAAAATTAATAAAAATATAACTCTTATCTTTGCAGATAAAAGGGTCCCTAGGTTCTATATATGTAATTATATCCCAAAGGCGTCCCCTTGAGATGTCTCTTGATAGTTGAGATACTGGTTAACTGCTATGGGCAGCAAAGGTTTATCAATTAATTAGAGATTATTATTTAGGGTAAAATATGTTATGTGTTTTATTAGCGATAATAATAATATTATTACAATGTTTTAGGAAGTATTAATTATTAGATCAATAATTAAAAGATTGTTATGAACTTAATTCTGACTTGGTCTAAAACCAAGTCCTTTTATACCTCTTGGGGTATTACAAATAACATGACTTTTACTCTAGTTTG
>CAUDNR010003480.1:22899-52912 GCA_958430865.1 Entrophospora sp. SA101
TTATCTTCAATTTGCATTCTTAGAAAATCTAAAACTTGAGGTTTTTTCAAATTTCTGTTGACTTTAATGGCTTCTACAACACAACATCCAACAATATCAGATTTTGATTGATTTTAAGAAGCTTCTAAAAGTGCCATTCCAATTTTATCAATATGTTGCTCATATAAAATTAGAATATCAGTCATGGCAGATTTTGTCAATTTGAATCCAACTTTTACTAATTGTTGTAAACATTTGACAAAGTCTATTGTAATTGGATAATCACAAGCTTCTTCATTTTTATAATTTGGGTAAAACAAATTAACAAAGAACCCTGTAAAACCAAATTATTGACATCTTTACATATATCATGATAGCCAATTTGCTTCCAGAATTCTACTAGATCAGGATAGATTAATATTGCTCTTGCAATTATGTTCAATTGCTTGTTATTTTCAAATCCGTCCTTGGCTGGATACTCTTTATGATTAAGTATTTGCATTTCTTATTTGGTAATCAATTGAGTCTTCAAATGGGATTGCTGGTCTTGGGGGAAAAGGTATGAATTTTTTATTTAATATAAGATCCTTTATTTTTTCCAGGTTTTCCATCAACCTTTTTGGAGCCAAGTCTATAGCCAGAGGGCCCCCTGTTAAGAAATGAAACATTTCAATGTCATTACCTTTTAAGGGAAGACTTTCACCATATTGTAATTTGGCTTCTTTTAACAAAGCTACAAACACTGCTACTGGAATATTTGAGGCCCAAGGATTTCTATAATATTTTTGAGAAGCTTTAGATATTCCTTGATCCATGTCATTATTAATATGGTTGTTGTTGTCATTGTTGAAGTTGACATCATTTTGTATTTTTAGTTTAATTAAACTATCATCACTTTTCCCGAATTGTAATAATAATCGTTGCACAAGATATCTAGACAAAACCACATGATCTCTTATCAGGAGATCAAACGAATGTGCTTTTCCATGGTTCTTAATGATCCAACTTGCTCTTGTTTTGGTATCTTGTGATATCTTGTACCATGATTTATTGGTTAAAATGAGCGAAAACGGAAATTTTGTATTTATAAATATTAATTTTTTTATTTTCTTTTTCATATTTTTATCTCAATCGAGAGAAAAATCGGACATTATTTATAACATGAATTGATTTACCTATTCAGTTACAATTTAGGGTGTGTTTGTTTGTTTATACTGACAATCACTTGACTCCATATTACTATACATAAAAGATAAAATGCGGAATAAACAGTATAGTATTAGTATTAGTATTAGTATTATAATTAGTATGGAAAATGCGGAATTTTAGATAATTATAATAATAATAATAAACAACACGTATAATAATAATAAATGTTCGAGTACTCTTGCAATAATTGACAAATTTTGAGATAACAAAAATAAAAATGAAATTAATTACATTGTTGACGAAATACTATATGTTTTATAATGAATAAAGTAAATGTATTCTTTATATGATATTATACCTTATACAATGAGTATTAATATGTTATAAATTTTGTGCCTATTCCGTACCAGTACCTTATACTTATATACGGAATCAAAACGTACCTTCTCAGTATGTTACAAATTCCGTACCAATTCACACTAAATTTGAAAAGATAAAGAGGTGATTTTTCAAAACCGTATAGGAAATATGTTAATTCCGTATTAGTATATATATTTTTAAGAGCGTATTTAACACACGATTCCATATTTTATTTTCATAGGGTGGAGAAACAGCAATTAACTATTATTGATGATGATGATATAGATTTATAATAAAATATTTACTATATGAATAAATGTATATGACATCTTTCATTATGATACTATTATGTACTTTAAATACGGAACAAAAGTACCTTTTTGGTATGTCATAGATTCCGTACTTTAAATACGGAACAAAAAGTACCTTTCCAGTATCTTAAAAATTCCGTATTAATTCGTATTTATTCCGTATTTTCATCACTATTACTTATTACAGTTTTAAAAATGGAAATTTTTTAGAACTTACATGAAATACTGAAGTTCCGTATTTTATTTTATATTAATATTAATATGTTTGTATAAACCATACGGAAATACCATATTTTATTTTTTAAATGTTATTGTTTTTTGAGAGGGAGGTGATAAATTTTAAGATAATCATAAAATTAAATAAAATTTTCTATTTTATTTTCTTTAATACTAAACATACCGTATAAAAAATAATCGCTCAAACAGGCAAAAGCATTATAATTATAATGAATAAATATGTAATAAAAATTAAATAATACTAATGACTGGGATAACGGTTTTAATTCGAATGGGAGTATCACCAATAAATACTCAGCTCTTAATAATACAATTATCAAAATGTCGGCAACAATAATTATGCTCAGCAAAACATGATTCATCAAAACCTTGGAGAAATTTATCAAAATATCGGTAATAATAATTCCGTTCGCCAAAACATGGTTCATAATATAATTTATCAGAATCCTGAAGTTATTTATCATAATGTCAGTAATAATAATTACGCTCATCAAAACATGTTTCATAATTATCCTATTCATTAAAACCCTGAGAAATTTTTCAAGACGTCGGTGACAATAATTCTGTTCAACAAAATGTGTGGTTCATAATATAATTTATCAAAATGTCGATGCCAATAATTAAACGTTTACCAAAACGTGAAAAATTGCATACTCACAAAAAAGAAATGATAATCTTACAAAAATTTTTAATTAATTTCCATTTCATTTGAATTAGGATTTGAAAAATGAACATCTTTATGAGGTTCCTCTACAAATTTTCTAATTTTTTTATATAAATAATTAAAGGACATAATCAATCAATAATGATCTTTATCACAATAACCAAACCCTGAAAAGATTTTATTATTGCGCGATAAACGTTTATCACGTGGAAAAAAGGTTCATCAAATGGATGGATTCCGGAATTTTTTTTTTGGAATTTGCTACCCAACGAAAACAAAAAATTCTTTTCCAAAAAATTAAGTTTGAAAAACAGAAATTTGCATGCTCTCTCCTTTTACTTTACTTTGCTTCTCGCTCGCTTAAAATTATTTAAGAAATCAAATATTCGCCGCAAGACACAAAATTGGTGAAAGAGTAAATCGCGCCAAAAACTAAACATAAGAAGAGGCAATGAGCAATAAACCTGTACGAAAACTATAAACTACGAATTTTAGAAGGAGGTCGTGACACGGCAAATTTTCGATTTCTTTGTGTTGATAAACTACTCCCCCTCCCTCTCACTCTCTTCTCTCTACAAGTTTATAAGAAATGAAGCCTTTGCCGTACGACCCTAAATTTACCAGAATAAGAAAAAAATTGCAAATCTGATTAAAATATGGAAACAACTTCAAAAATGGCAAGAAATAATTGCACATTAATCACGTGAAAGTCACGGACGTATATTTAGAGAGGGTGGTTTTATATGATGAAGGGACTGGGAAAAGACCGCGCAGTGTAGAGTAGGGGGCGTGTGCATTTATAGCAGGAGCACTTATGAGTTCACTGTAGTTATTTATAATAAGTACTAAAACAAACCATTATTCATTTTGTAACTAAATTACCCATAATCATGTTTCTAAACAGAAATTAAATGTTTTTGTTCTTTTTGTGTCAATTGGAATCTTATTATCAACTGTATTTCTACGCTTAATTTGAAAGCTCGAATCCTTTTTTTTTTGCTATAGTTAATGTTAACAGGGGAAAAATTTGTATTTGCTACTTACGTAATATCCATATTTTAAAGATTACAAAGATATACAGTAGGTTTAAGAGAGATTTTTATATGATGGCATATAATAAAAGTAAACTTTATCGATTATCGAGATTTTATTATGATTATGAATTATTGAATAGAATTTTAATATAACCGTCCTTGGTTCCTGAAAAAATTATGAATTTAGGCGATTATGAATTTATCGAATATGAATTTAACGAGCTTTGACTACATATAAATGATACACGTAATAAATTTGTACTGAGATAAAATGGCGCATAATTAATTCAAAGTCCTTTGACTGCTCAATGTTAATAATGTCCTTAATGAATATTTTAATTAGAGTAAATAAAAAGCTCATAATTCTTGGGAAGATTAAAGAACACAATATTGATATATAGATTGAGGCTTTATAAATTGAGAATGCAAAATAATAAAGTTGTCTATTTGTGATTACTTAATAATAAAATTAATTTTTAAAATAAAAGGACTCGCCGCCCATTCCAGAAGTTTTTCATTTTTGCCATAGTAACATATTTGGATTTATGAATTTTTTTCCACTTTGATCTTGATAATGAATAAACAAATTTTTTTAAACGACGTTTATAATAATAATTGTAAATTTATCCTTTCATTTTTCTACTAATTTACATAATAATTAATATTATTATTGCTTACACAAAAATTATGGATTTAAAGACACTACGCCTAATAGTCCATGTTCAGGATAGAAAATCATTTGTGATCCAAAGAATGCAATCATTATTCAAAGAACAAATTAATTATGGTTATCAAACTACCAAGTGAAGTTAATTTAAAAGGATCAACATTCGGTTGTTTTAGTCCACACATCAGGCTCGTGAAATGTTAGTTTTATTTATTATTTATTGAATCTCATTAGATTCAGATTAGTGTTGGTCGTCAAAACTATTTTGAAGAGACGAAAGTCAAAACTAAAATTAAAAGTTATATGTCAAAACTAAATCAAAAGCCAATATTCAAAAATCAAAACTAGTTTCTACTTATGGTGAAACATTTTGATTTTCGTATGGTTGCGAAACCCTCTAGTTTTGGAAACCAACACTAATTCAGATTCAGATTCAGATTCAGATTCAATGCCCAATTTCTTGTTTACTTATGTTTTTAATAAATATTCTCCTGATACTAGTTATTTGATCCTCCGCAGCCTTTTCAATCAAAGAGATTTGCTACTTATCTAAACAAATTTTTTTGCAGTGAGATATTAATTTAACTTTTGCAACATCAAATAATAAATATCCATAAAACAACGATAACGGGATAGTGTATCTATCAATACAATTCTTGCAGAAAGTTTCCTAAATTGATATTTATTATTATTATTGTGTTTACATTAATAAAGGATCTTCTTGATAATAAGGTTTTTCGTCTTTTATTCTTATCGTGCGTAGAATGTCGTTCTAAAAATTTGGCTTCCGCACATTAAATAATGCGTGTAACGTTATACACATGTAAATGATATCAAAGAAAATTATTCCGCGCAAAAAAATTTTTTTAAGATTTGCTATATGAATCATATGAGTTCCACACATTTAAACTCAAATATTCAAAATTCCTTTTTAAATTTTTTTTTAAATTATTAAAAAGATTTTAGAGGATGACATAATATTAATATTAAATAAAGCTGTGTTATCGTATTTAATACTTGTTAAATTTTGTACGTGGGATCATTAAACAAATACTCTTGGTATTGATTTTGATAAATAATAATTTAAATTTTTATTAATGATAAAGAGTACAGTGATTAAACAACTCACATTTTAAACTTTCAGCAGTTAAAAGAATTTATTAAATAAAAGGATTTTACGATATAATAACTAAAGATAATATTTGTGGTTTAATTGAAATTGTAATTCCATTTGGTCTTAGCTCTAAAACCCAAGCATTAATTTATTTTTTCATTTGCACTTTTTCCTGAACTTACACGTCTATTGAAGACTTTTAATTTTTTTTTAGTTTGTCATACATTGACAAATTTGTTATCTATCCCCTTTAACATTAATACATTCTGCATTTGCTGCAGTAGAAGCGAATTCTTTTGTCATGATTATTTATTTATTAAATTAAACCATTGTATCCGGAGGGGATAACTATATATAATATGGTGTTTTACAGATAAGGTGGATAAGGAAGGTTATATATATTTTTAACATAATGTTGGGGGAAAGTACGGTGTAGATCTTTAACAGGTCAGTTAAAACAAAATTTTAAAAAGTTCACTATTCAAACTTCAAAACTTATCGGCTAGCTTTTCTTAAACTAAAAATTGGCCGAATCTTAGCATTTTAAATTTTGTAAATTTTGTGTACCAATTTTTTCTAATTGATTGATAACATGTGGACCACATGATGGTTCAATTAATAATAAACCAAAGTAACCGGTAAATGATGCAGCACTGGATGCCTTTAGATGCGCCTAATTTCCTATTCTATTTTATTAAATATTTAATTATAATATTGATAATCTGATGATTTTGAAACGAAGCATTACATTCTTATTGATCAATTTAATGATCGAGCAAAACAATTGACCAACTTTTAAAGAAAGGTTCCTTTTGGTTTCACATGCAACAGATACATAGATTGTCAATAACGATTTTTGAGGCTCAAATCATCTAGTTGTCCTGTTTCTTAAAAAAGTAGATCTCTCGGGATGTGATGCAATGAAAAAATTTAGGGCACGAGTGGGAATTCCTATCTACGTTCACCTAGTGATGGGCAAGTTGCAATGTAAAGTTTTGATTTTATTAATATTGAGTTTTAAACGTCAATCACAGTTTTATCAATTTGCAGAAGGTAAGAGGTAATAATAATAAAAATGTCAAGACTTTTTACACAGTTTATTATAGAAATTCCCTCTGATTGGCCAATTTAATTTTCACGTGCGTGAATTTACAGATTTCATTTCCACGCCAATGTTTTAAATTCCAAAAAGAAAATTTTTGTCATAAACAGGCTTGCTTATTCCTTATTATCTATTTTCTTTCCCATTGATACGATCACCATCTGCTAAACCTACTATATCTACACCATACATATAAAATCAACTATCGTTTTAAGATTATTTCCTAGTTATTCCAAGTTTTAACAGATATGATTCTTTCAGATATGAATTTATGCAAAAAAATTTTTAATAATAGAAGTCAAAAAAATATATGGTGCAGATCTTTGCATCATATGCAGATAATTCCAAATTTGGTTGGCACCAGCGCCCAACGAATAGTCCTATGCCCTGTCCCTCTCAACTAATCAGTGTCTAGAACTTGCGATGATCCATCCATTTATGCTTACACCAATTTAGTTGATTATTTAGCAATATTTCGGTGGGGCAATTGGCGCGTGTAACGTGACACTTGGTATTTTTTCTGCACAAATTTTGTACTAGCTTATAGTACAGCCAATATATAGAATTAGATTTGATAATCACCAAATTTGGTAAGCACCCGGACACAACACTTGGCTCCATATGTAAAAAATGAATTTAACAAGACTCACGGCTGCAGTTTTGAAAATGTTTGAATTTGAATAGTGTGTTGCGCAGTCAATTGTAAATTTCAATCTCATAATTTGTAAGAACTTACATAAATACAAATATTTAAGAACATATAAACAGCTTAATGGTAATTCACGTCTTGTTTAAAAATTCCTTTTTTTAGTTTTTTTTTTTTCAATTACTGATTTGTAGAATGGAACGTTTTTCCATATATATAAAAAAATTAAAAATTAAAAAAATCAATTCTCGATTCTTTTTCTTATTTTAATGAGATTCGACAAGAAAATATTTATCGTCTCTTATTTCTAATCTACATCCTAAAACTAAACTTTAAAAGCTTTAAAGTTTACCAAGATTTTATATGAACTAACTTCCTTCTATTGAATTTGTTGTTGTTGTTGTTGTTATTATTTATTATTATTATTATTATTATTATTATAATTATAATTATTATTATTATTATTTTATTATTAGTAAAAAAATTAAAATTGCAAAGATTCAATTGCAGATGCTTTTTTGTCGTGTTTTTTTTTGTTAAAAAAAAAAAAACTATAAAATAATAATAGTAAAGAGGGATTTAAGCCAATTTAAGTAAATGGTAAATGAGAATTATGTTATTTATTTTTGTTGCTGCTCCTAATTAAATATGGATCGGGTAACAGAACTGGGATACCATGTATATATATTATAATGATTGGATGATGATTACGATGATTATTAATTTAAATCAATCATAGTATTAGTTTACATATGATTTCTTGTTTTTAAACTTGTTTCCAGATTATTATTTCACAAATATTTTTATAGTGATGTTGTACATTCTTCGTGATTTACTAGATTTGTAAATCCTATTTCTGCATTAATATTCCTCCTACTCATATTTTTCCCACTTTTCTTTCGTTCTCTCACTCTTTCACATAAAAACCACATAATTAATTGATAAAATTAAAATTAATTTACCTATAAAAACACACAAAAACACACATTATATTACATACACATACATAAAAATCATATAATAATAAATATAATTAATAGATGCACGCTCACTCGCAAGCAAGTGTGGTGGTGTGTGAGTGTTAAGAGTGTACGTACCCTGACCAAGCAAACATTCTTTTTTAATAAAGTTTCTGTGTAAATCCTAAAATTAAATTTTTTTGGGGTAACGTAACACTTTAAAAGATCCCTTGAAATACATCTAATTGCTAAACTGTCTGTAGTCGGAAAATAGGCCGTGCTGGGATGGATGGCTTGTGTGATTTCCTTTTTTTTTAAATAATATATATTCGGAAAAAGATTCTTAAATATTATACCGAAATAATAGTAAATAAATATTTGCTTACAAAATTGTTTTTTCATAATAGTAAATAAAACAATAAAGGTAGGTATACGCGAAATATACTACTTTTTTTTAATATATCTGTTGATAGAATTGATCGTCGTCCATCGTCGTTAATCAATCAAATCAACAACCAACAACCATCAACTTATCCGATCAATGACTCTCCTCTCCTCAATATTATTATTACGAGTTGAAAAGTCTACTAGTCCAAGCGATAATGACGTAATAAATCCAAATTTAAATTAAATTGTGCAATCAATTTTAAATATTTATGCTAACTAATTAAGGTTTTTGATTACATTTTTAATGCTCAGTTTGATTTAGTCTGTATATTTTAATCGATTTATTGCCGCCATTCTTTACACTTTACTTGCTTTATTCACAAACCATTGATGCATATCAGGTAACACAAAGGTCTTACAACGATCATTTCCATAGAATTTTCTGGATGGATACTCTCCTCCCTCCTTCGCTTTTACTCCTTTTAATTGATTAATTGGTTGATTTCGAATCATATATAACAAACATTAAACGATTTAATAATTTGATGTGAATCATGGGATATTTTGTTTCTTATTTGTTAAATCAGAAAAGGTTCCATGCACATAAATGAATTTCGGGGAAAATTGAAGAGTTTTATTATTTAAATGTGGGAAAAATTTTAATTATAAAAATAATGCTGTGATACACGTGGAACCAAATTAAAGAATTCAAAAAAGTAAAAAAAAAAATACACACACGACACCTCATCATCATCACCACCATCATCACCATCACCATCACCACCATCACCACCATCACCACCACCACCATCATCATCATCATCATCATCATCACCATCGTCGTCGTCGTCATCATCGTAGTCGTTGTCGTTATCGTCGTCGTCGTCCAATCAATCAATCACTCACTTATCAATTTAAATTTATTTATACATACACATATACATATTTTAAATTTGAGTTTAAAACATTTAAATACTGCCGAAGCTATTAACAGTATGAACAATTATTATTTGTAATACTAAAATTTTACGTAATAGTTCACTAGTATACTAATATACTAACTAATAGACAATAATAACATATTAATAATATACTAGTCCATAAATATACTACTAGGTAGTAACATACTAGCGAAAATTAGTTACTTATTAACTTTTTTAAACCATATGATGTAATTAGCACTATCACGTATTCATACAATTGTCAATAGAAATGTCGAACGAAGCCGCATTAAATTTATATTAATATCTGTTAAATATTTCCAACTTCCCCACAACAAATCATTATTTATTATTGTAATAAATGGGATTGATGATTACTGAAATGATGTATTGTTATTCTACATAAAATAATTATTATTATTGTTTATATTATTACATAATAATAATATATAAAATGTATAATATAAAAAAATCCCTATTGCCATTCTATTTCAAATAACGGATATGTATATATGTGACTAAAAATAATTGTTTCAAGGGTTTAATGTGATAATCGCCACGATGCTTACTGTTAAATCAATCACACACACAACAAAATCTATTTTAAAATCATAAATTTTATCAACAACAAGCTTTGTGACTTTTTGAACTCCCTTTTCCTACCTATTACATATAAAAAAAGTATTTACTTTAAAATCATGATTTCAGGATTTTCTTATCCAAATATTACTTTTGTATGACCAAATAATATTTTTAAAAATATAAATACTTTGTCTTTTTTGTTTTGGGAATCAAAAAATTTTTTATTCTTTTCGTAAAAAGATTTAATTTTAAAATTAATTTTATTTAAAAAAATTTTAAAATATCTTTTTAATCTAAATCTAAATAAAATAAATAAAATAAATTTTTTATCAAAAAAATCATTAATAATTAAAATAATTATATAATAATATTATATAATATTTATTTTGATTTTTATCTCTCTTTTCTTTTTTCTTCCTTCCCTCCTTTCCCTTCTTCGTTATTATCTTTTCCTCTTAATATAATAATCAATCAATCAATCCTCTCATTCACTCATTCATTCAATCAGAAACGTTAATTAAATTGTTAACGCACATTGAATTATTTGTATTTATTGGTTATTCATTATTGCAGCGGAAAAAATGGCGTCACTTTCTAGATATAATATAGCATTATTTGATGGATTGTTAAATGATAATTTAAATGAACGTGCTGAAGTGATTAGACTAATTAATCGATGGGCAAAAACCTGTGCAAAAAAGTGCTATCCTCAACAAATAAGCGATATTACCACTAAGAATAATAGTGATTATATCACTATAACTTCACCACATTTACCTAAAAGATCTCCGGTATCAGATGATTCTTTTAATAATAATAATAACAACAACAATAATAGTGGCGGTGACGGTGATGACGAAGAAGAAGAAGAAGAAGAAGAAGAAGAAGAAGAAGAAGAAGAAGACGAAAATGTAAATAATAATCTTAATAATAGTGAAGAAACTTCTATTCCTTCACCAATATTCACTGATGATTCAACTTCTGTTGCCTCAGTATCTTCTTACAATGCCTCACCAAACGTAAAAGAAGATGTTCCTAATCATAATGTACAACAAGAAGAAAATGTTAAAATAAATGCAAACATAATTGCAGAAGGTAATTTTAAAAATTATAATGATATAATACGAGAAAAACAAGTGGAGGAAGATGAAGATAATTCTATAAAAGATCAAAAAGATATGCTAAGATTATCAATTCTAACAATCTTAAGAATGTCAATTGATTGTCCTTTTCAAGATGTTAGACGTTCTTTTAGAAAACTTCTTGATAAATTAAAGGTGAGGATTCTTTAAATTTATTATTACTTTGAATTAAAGAAATGGCGCATACAAATATGTATGCATGCATTTATATATGCATTACATGAAAAAGTAGGAAAATTGAAATAAAAATGTAAGTTTTTAATATATAATTATGATTATTTTTTAATTTAAAATTTTCTATTTTTCATATCTAATTTATATATACATATATATATGTATATTTTTTTTTAAAAGTTGCTTAAATTTTTTTAATTTAAAAAATAACCAGAACTTCTTACATATATATAATATGAAGATTGATTTAAAAAAAAATAATAAATATAAAATTTGAAAGGAATTATTTTCTCAAATTTTTAAATTTTTTTTTAAAAAAAAATTTAAATTTATATATTAGAATATTGGTGTTCCTGTTCCGTTACCAATCCATCCAAATCCATCATTTTACATTCCGTCTGAAGATATTCTAACATTGGAATGGCCACAAACCGAATATTACTCATCAGCAACAACATCCACACCCTCATTTTTAAAATCCCCCACTTCATCAATTACTTCATCAACTGCTTCCTCCTCATTTGATGACGGCTATCTAACAAGAATCGATCCACCACCAAACACTCCAATTGTTTCTACTGCTAGCATGAGCACTAATAACGACAGTGATAAAGAAGCGGAGAATAATTCTTCCATCTTGTCATCACATCTAATCACGTCATCAATTGCTGTTAAACAACCTGATGATTTAACAAGGAAATTGTTGGTAACCACTTTCGTGAAAATTGGCAGGCTAAGCCATTTCTACAGAGTTTTATCTTATTTTCCTAGTTTCATGGAAAAGTTTCAAAGAACTTATAACGAAATAATTAGAAATTCTACTGTTCTACAAAAGGAGTGGAAATTCTATATCGGAATTATGGTGACTATATGTATATTTTTTAGTTGATAAAAGGAAAAATCATTATTATTAATTTTTAAAACACTCGCTAATTTATCTCTTCTCTCTCACAAAATGAATAATAATGATGATGATGATAATAAATAGGCAGCATCACAGCATAAATGTCAATATTTGGTTTCATTATTAAGAAATGAATATTTAATAATAGGCGGTGACCCAAAATGGTTAGAATCATTGGATAATGCTCCCAGGAAAATAAGAAACCTTTCAGCTCTAAATACAATCCTGGCACATCAACCTTGGCGTTTAAAACCACTAGATATCGCCAGATTGATTAAAGGTTCAAAGGATCGTCAAGATAATTGGGCAATTACGGAAATTGTTCATGTCATTTTGTTATTATCTACATTTCACAGTATGAGTAGTTATGTGTTGGGCTGTGGAATAGTACCCGAATATGATAGTATTGGTGGCAATTATGAAGATGTATCGTTTAATAATGCTGACAACGTTGATGGCGGCAATAGCGATTATAAAGCCATTGGACTTTTGGGTGATATTGAAGAAATTAATCCAGACGTAGGTGCTGGTTTAGGTGTTAAACTCACAATAGACGATGATTCTTCTATTCATTCAATCAAAGATATTGATGACGGTGATATTAATAATAGTAATATTGGTGACTCTAATAACAATGATACTTCGGTAAAACATACAACTCAATTAATTAAAAGATTAAAAAATAAAAAAGATTTGCAAATATCTTCTTCTTCTCCCTCTTCAAATGACACTAATGTTAATAAAAACAAAAATAATAATGCCAATGACAGCGAGAATAAAAGTAACAACAAGGATGACAATAATAACGATTATTATGAGTCACGATTATCTTCTACACCTAAACTCTGTAAATTTGAAAATTGCGATGAAGAAACTTTTACAAGCGATTCTCCAAATGACCCATTTCCTTCGTCCTTTTTTGCAGATCAACAACCATCATCCTCATCGTTATCTGTACATGGCCACGACTTTAGAAACAACACTGATAGTCAATTTCTTCCTTCGTTGCCATCAGTTCCACAACTTTCAAACCAGCACGTTGAAGATTTCTCAAGATTTGCTGATTCATCGGTCGAGATTTCATATGAAGATTTCAATATAAACAGTGACGAATATTCTGTGTTCAAATTACAGGACTATTGTTGGAAAGATCATGGCGCACTAATGGTAAATAATTTTTTGCCAGGTCTAGGTGATTTGCTGGATGATGAATTCCAAGAAGCCAAAGAACTTAACGACTATTATAGCCTATTCCAATCATATACACAACAAAATAATGATTTGGATGTGGCTCCATTACGACAAGCAATCTGGTATTACGTGCAACGATTATATGGGTTATCAAAAGATGATTATGATTATAGTGACATAAGAAATTTGTTGAATTCCAAATTTAAAATGTTCCTTAAAAAAGTTTGTTGTACACCAGAAAACTTAACTATCAACGATTGGAGAAATGTCGGGTTTCAATTGCGATCTGAAGAAAAATGCCATGTCAATTTGATTGCCATTGAGTCAAGGAAACAATCTGAGCTTATTTATGGATTATGGTGTGTGATGAAGTGTCAAAATGGTAAATATGATTTACAGGATGATGATCAAAAATAATTATCGGGAAGATTGATCAATCGTGTTTTATAGTTATATAGATTTTTAGGAAAATTTTATATATTATATATAGACAATATAAAAAAAATTATACATATTATATATGCTAAAAACAAAAACAAAAATAGACTATTTTTTTTAATTTTTTTTCTTATAAAAAAAATTTATGTAAAAAAAAAAATTAATATTATAATATAATATTTATATATATATATTTATATATAAATACAAATAAGCATTTATTTTTTTTAAAAAAAAATATATTACAAAAAAATCAAAAATCAAGCTTTATTACAATAAATAAGCGTTAAATTTTACAATGACATGCTTGCATTGTCGTGTATACAAAAATTAAGGGTGTAGATTATGGCATGAAAAGCAATTTTAAGTTAATTCCACCACTATGTACAACTTTTCAGTTGGAATATTCTTGTATTAGATTATACCTCAATCAAATGATAAAGATCCATGTCTTATACCAGATCAACATCATAGAGTCGGTTTTATGATTTCGGTGAAATAAAATTTAGGCTTTTACCAAATTTAGAAAATTTGAAATCATGTCATGTAACGTCGATCACGGCGAAATAGTATTTATTTACCATTTACCGTTTCATTCTCATTCTCATTCACACGCTGTCTCTGCTTTTTTAATACGTCACATCTATTTGAGGCAATTATGTCTAAATTCGTAAAGGAAATGATTTTAAGTAATAAAATTTGGTAATAAAAGAATAATCCCATTAGCATGCTGTAACAAAACTGGGAAAATGAAACATTATGTCACAAAAAATTTCAGGGATCAAATTATTTAACATCACCAACATAATGTTATTTTTCTTTGTTCCTTGGTAATTTTTAATTACTCAATACCCTTTATATAATATAGGTAAAGTAATCATATGTTGTGCGTGAATTTGGAATCTGCGTCAATTTGAAATTCACGCGCGTGAATTTCAAATTAGCCAATCAGAATTTTGTATTCAAACACTCACCCCAAAATTTAATTGGTAAATTTCAAATTGACACAAATTTGATTTTCACGCACAACATATAGACTCAAAGTCTTTATTTTCACTTTGGCCTTGACTTTGGATTAATTCAGTTTAGTCTGCCTAACATTTGGTTATTTCAGGCTCTTGTTTTTCTAGTTCTTTAACCATGATATGATGCCTTCATAATTATCATAAAATTATCTAATAAAATCATAAATATATTTTTCTTCATCTGATCTACAAATGCTAATAAAGTTTTTCTCTTTAAAAATTAAATCTTTCTTTAGGTCATATGCTTTCCATAATCCCTTCAAAAAGGAAGTTTGGTTAATTTTTGAAATATTTCAGGCTATTTATTAAAATTTCTTTATCATATTAGAAAAAATATTCTTCTGCAGAAGAAAATGCTAATAATAATAATGGACATTCATTTATCACATATTGACAAAATTGAATACTGATCTTTTTATGCTGTGAAAAATCAATTTAAAAACTGGTTATAATTTGACCTAAAGAGTTCAAATAATTTTGGCAATTATTAAATCAATTATGTCATCACAGATACAGCAATGATCATTTATTAATAAGGGCAATTATAGTCTAAATCCAATTGAGCATTTATGGAGACTTTTTGAAAAAATCCAAAAGATGTTCACTTAAAATTAATTGAAAGCAAGCCCTATAGAATCAAGGCATATATTGCAAGTGTTAAATTTAACATATTAATAACAGGTAGTTCAATATCAAAGGTGCACAAAAATATTTATATTTTCAAGTTTTTATATTTCAAAATTAAATCTTAACCAAAGTGCCAGGATCCTGATCATATTATACAAGCCAGCTACATTGTGCTTGTAATGCTTATATAGTAACAATAGTAATAATAATACAGAACAATAATATGTTTTATAATTCATCAGTTTTTTTTTTTTACAATCTGGTATACTTCATAGTCTAATAATTCCAATATAGCATCATTCAAGAACCCCAAATCTTTTTCATAATTATGTGAATAAAAATAAGAGCAATAAGGATTATTTTCTAAACTAATTTGTAGTTTTAAATCATAGAAATCAAAAACAATTTCATCAGTTTGCTCATTTCCTATTTTGTGATAATTATTCTTGCTACTATTTTTTTTTTTACCATGATGGTATAATGAATATTTGGAATTTTTAGATCTACTCAACACTGTATTATTATTATTACTACTAATTTTAAAAATAAAATTTTTATCTGTTTTAATAGAATAATTATCAATTAAGGATCTGTTTCGTATATTCCAACTCATTGGATTATACCCACCAAGCAATTCCCCTGATTCTTTAATTTTAATAACTATTACTGTATTTTTAATATACTGAGTCATTTTATTAAAAACTGCTTTGGAATATCCATCTTTGGATCCACGAAGTATCAAATTAAACTTATATGGTATATTGTTATGATTGTATATTCTTTTTTTATAATCAATCCAACTTGAAATTAGTGAGAATGACCTCAGGTCTAATAATGAACTTTCTGGTTTTGGATCATTTTGAACAATTACAATTGAGTTAGATTTCCAGTTATCTGTTATGAATTTTTGTTGAATATCATTGAACAGATCATCATCAAAGATTTTTTCATAAGGTTTAATTTGGTCATGAAAATCATCAAAAGAAATTCCACAAAATCTTATCAATGGAAGTATATCACCCAATGCTAGTCTTACATTGACAAAATCATCATTACTCCATTCTGAAACATTTTTCTTGTCCATTTCAAGACTTTGAACAATTCCCCATTTAATAACATTATTCCAAATGCCTATTTCTTCAAAATCCAAATCATCTTTTTTTAATATTGATATAAACATAGATTTATCAATAGTTGCAAAATCATTTGATTCAAAAAATAATTTTGGATCATTACAAATTATTTTACCACAAAAATGTTGAAGTGCAGAAAATGGATCATGTTGTAATGAAACTTTATAAGTATGAATTATATTTAGCTTAATCCATCCTTCATGTTTTTTTATTAAATATTCTTGTAAATCATCAAATAATTCATGCACACATAGCTCATCACATGCTTCTAAAAGTTCAAGGATATCTTTGGGATCAATATTATTTGTCAGAACAAGCCCATTATAAAAATATCTTTTAATACAAATTCATTTTGTTAATGATAAAATTTTTTAATATTTAATTGATAATATTGATAAAATTAGTTCACTTACTCTAAAATAATTGCAAATATTTTTGGAGAAATATTTTTCTTTTCAAAAAAAAAAGTGCCATTATCAGATCTCTTGAGCCAACTACTGGATAAAGCAGCATGAAAATATGAAGATCTAGTTTTTAAAATGTTTGAATGAGCTCTGAACGTTTTAATGTCTTGATCTTTTCCAACTTCAATTTCAACATCATAAGAATCAGAATCTTTTAAAAGATTTGTAAAATCATTTAAAAGTTTGTTAATATATTTTAATATAATGTCTTTATCGAGACTTTTATTATTTGGAGAATTCAGTAATTTTTTAAGATTTCCTATAGGTAAAAGCATTTTTTTTTTTGTTAAAAAAAAAATTTATTTGAAAAATATATGGTTTTTGGTGTAACGTTGCATAATTAAATAAATTTTTTTATTTTTATTTTAAAAATCCTAAATCTTTATATTTTTTTAATAAATTTTCTAGTTCATTTATTTCAAAAGATGTATAGCTTCCAAGAAATTCTATTGTAAAAGGTTTAGGTCCTTTCCAATTATTCATTAAAGCCTTCAATGAATTATCAGAAATTGTAACTTTATCCATAAAAGTTAATTTATTTAAATTCCTTGGTGATGTTTGATTTATAATTGACAATATTTTATCACCATTTAATACCTTGTTCCATCTATTTACCAAGCTAATGGTTTTTAATTTAGTACATGTAATAAATAATTTAAGTAGTTGTTGAATTAATCCATTGTTGTAAAATATTCTCAAAATTTCTAAATTGTGGCAATTTTGTTCAATTGTTTGAAAAAGTTCTTCCAAAAATTCCAGATCCTTTGGAATACCATAAATCTTCAAATCCTTAAGAGTATTTCCATTGATTTTTACAAAAGTTGATAAATCTAACAGAATTGGCTGATTATAAAAAGCTAATTCTATAGTTTCAATCTTTGAGAATAAAATAGATTTTAAAATTTTCATTGTATTTGAAGTTCTATCATCATCAGTTATTGCTAAAGTCTTCAAATTTAGCAATTTTGGTAACAATATAGAATCTAAATTATTCCTTCCCCTCCTATCATAATGGCTAATTGAATGTGCATGTTTTAATATTGAATTATTTAAATCAACTGAAAAATTTTTGTGTGAATAAATTGATAATCTTTTAATTTGATTTTGTGATAAAATTAGTTGCGTTAATCCATAATCAACTTTACTATTATGTACATAACTATCATTTATTCTTAAAACTTGAATATTTTTACATGTATTTGCTAATTTCTTGACAAATTCAGCATCAATAGCAAGATCACATCTAATTGTTCTGATGAAACTTGAATTATCTAAGATAAAATCTAATAATTTTTTTGCTACATAATTACAATTATCAAAATTATCAAACAAATTTTTTAATTTACAAACAAAAACCCGAAGATTCAGTTCAGTTGTAAATTTAGCATAATTATGTAATGTTGGTCTTTCCAATAATCCAAAAGTTAACTCTATGCCATTTCTTCTAAAGAAATCCCCGTCTTTTATCAGCAAGCAATTAAATAATATTTTGGTGCTACCATTACAATAAAATGGATTTCTCCATAAAGTTGGAATATTGATATTATGCCATTGTTTATTAACAAGAATGCAAGAATATAGTGTTCTGTAATCACTTTCATCAAGAAATTTAAATATTTCAACTAAAAGCTCAGGTATTAAAATTGCCATTTAAGGATTATTAATTTTTCAAAAGTAAGCAATTGATGATTGTGTAACACCTCCATCATATTCTACCAGATAAATTCATTTACTATTAATTATTATTCCAATAATAATAAAATATCTTTCTTCAGCACATATGGGGTGTGGACAATAGAAACGGACCATGTTGTGAAAAAAGCAATTTTGAGTTAGTATCACTATTATATGTAATTCCTCATGTAGAACATTTTTGGCTTAGAAACCATACCCACTTTGCTTAATAAAACTTTGAGATACCCTCCATTAAAGTTTTAAAAACAATAGTAAATTACTTGAAATGCAGATCTTTTTTTAAATTTTCTCAAAACATCATTTTCACAACATGGTCCGTTTCTATTGTCCAGACCCATATGTTAGTCAAAATGGTTGATCATCAAAAAATTTTGAAAATTTTGATACCTCCAAATAGTAGAAATCAATAAAGTTGACAACTTTGAACCTTTATAAAATTTTTTTTACTAATATAAATGAAAAAATCTCTCAGAGAGGCTATTAATTGAGTGTTTAGAAATACAATTGTGGAATTATTATTCATATAGCTTGCTTTGTTATTGAGCTTTTACACTTTAAAGTATATCTAAATTTCCATTATTTATAAAATTGATAACTTTAAACCTTTATAAAAAATTTTTTTGCTAATATAAATAAAAAAACTCTCTGACAGGCTATTAATTGGGTGCCTGGAAATAGAATCACGGAAAAGTTATACACACAGCTCATCTAAATCTTCAATTATTTTACTATGATCTATATAAAAAATCCGCACATAGTAACTTTCTATATTGACCTGAACTATGAAGTTAAAATTATCTAAACAAAAATATATTGTTACATCAAAAATAGCATGACGTTGCAATATTCCTCTTTAAAAAAAATTAATCATGATAGAAAAAGGGAAAACAGCAGGTATAGTACAGATGGTAGAAAAAGTTGAAAATAAAGCTTTTCCAATAATAAATTGATGATAAAATATTGATAAAAATAAAGATAATCAATAGCAAGGTTATGGGTAAGGTTTTAGAAAAGAATGAAAGGATTTTAGATAAAGATGAAGAAATCAATAAAGATAAATACATCATCAGAAAATAATAGCAGAAATGAGAAATTTTTATGTGATGGCAAGTGGTTACTTACTTTTTACATTGACTGATTCTGCTTTAAGAATGATTGTATTATTAGAATTATTTAATGTAAATATAATGTGATTTTCTCACTGATTGGTTTTTTTGATTTGCTTTCTAATAAAAATAAAATATCTATAATGATTTACTTATTATTTTTTTTTTTTCAAATTTCCTTCATGTTTATATTATATGAATTTATCTGGAGAGGTAGTAACATACTAGCGAAAATTAGTTACTTATTAACTTTTTTAAACCATATGATGTAATTAGCACTATCACGTATTCATACAATTGTCAATAGAAATGTCGAACGAAGCCGCATTAAATTTATATTAATATCTGTTAAATATTTCCAACTTCCCCACAACAAATCATTATTTATTATTGTAATAAATGGGATTGATGATTACTGAAATGATGTATTGTTATTCTACATAAAATAATTATTATTATTGTTTATATTATTACATAATAATAATATATAAAATGTATAATATAAAAAAATCCCTATTGCCATTCTATTTCAAATAACGGATATGTATATATGTGACTAAAAATAATTGTTTCAAGGGTTTAATGTGATAATCGCCACGATGCTTACTGTTAAATCAATCACACACACAACAAAATCTATTTTAAAATCATAAATTTTATCAACAACAAGCTTTGTGACTTTTTGAACTCCCTTTTCCTACCTATTACATATAAAAAAAGTATTTACTTTAAAATCATGATTTCAGGATTTTCTTATCCAAATATTACTTTTGTATGACCAAATAATATTTTTAAAAATATAAATACTTTGTCTTTTTTGTTTTGGGAATCAAAAAATTTTTTATTCTTTTCGTAAAAAGATTTAATTTTAAAATTAATTTTTTTTAAAAAAATTTTAAAATATCTTTTTAATCTAAATCTAAATAAAATAAATAAAATAAATTTTTTATCAAAAAAATCATTAATAATTAAAATAATTATATAATAATATTATATAATATTTATTTTGATTTTTATCTCTCTTTTCTTTTTTCTTCCTTCCCTCCTTTCCCTTCTTCGTTATTATCTTTTCCTCTTAATATAATAATCAATCAATCAATCCTCTCATTCACTCATTCATTCAATCAGAAACGTTAATTAAATTGTTAACGCACATTGAATTATTTGTATTTATTGGTTATTCATTATTGCAGCGGAAAAAATGGCGTCACTTTCTAGATATAATATAGCATTATTTGATGGATTGTTAAATGATAATTTAAATGAACGTGCTGAAGTGATTAGACTAATTAATCGATGGGCAAAAACCTGTGCAAAAAAGTGCTATCCTCAACAAATAAGCGATATTACCACTAAGAATAATAGTGATTATATCACTATAACTTCACCACATTTACCTAAAAGATCTCCGGTATCAGATGATTCTTTTAATAATAATAATAACAACAACAATAATAGTGGCGGTGACGGTGATGACGAAGAAGAAGAAGAAGAAGAAGAAGAAGAAGAAGAAGAAGAAGAAGACGAAAATGTAAATAATAATCTTAATAATAGTGAAGAAACTTCTATTCCTTCACCAATATTCACTGATGATTCAACTTCTGTTGCCTCAGTATCTTCTTACAATGCCTCACCAAACGTAAAAGAAGATGTTCCTAATCATAATGTACAACAAGAAGAAAATGTTAAAATAAATGCAAACATAATTGCAGAAGGTAATTTTAAAAATTATAATGATATAATACGAGAAAAACAAGTGGAGGAAGATGAAGATAATTCTATAAAAGATCAAAAAGATATGCTAAGATTATCAATTCTAACAATCTTAAGAATGTCAATTGATTGTCCTTTTCAAGATGTTAGACGTTCTTTTAGAAAACTTCTTGATAAATTAAAGGTGAGGATTCTTTAAATTTATTATTACTTTGAATTAAAGAAATGGCGCATACAAATATGTATGCATGCATTTATATATGCATTACATGAAAAAGTAGGAAAATTGAAATAAAAATGTAAGTTTTTAATATATAATTATGATTATTTTTTAATTTAAAATTTTCTATTTTTCATATCTAATTTATATATACATATATATATGTATATTTTTTTTTAAAAGTTGCTTAAATTTTTTTAATTTAAAAAATAACCAGAACTTCTTACATATATATAATATGAAGATTGATTTAAAAAAAAATAATAAATATAAAATTTGAAAGGAATTATTTTCTCAAATTTTTAAATTTTTTTTTAAAAAAAAATTTAAATTTATATATTAGAATATTGGTGTTCCTGTTCCGTTACCAATCCATCCAAATCCATCATTTTACATTCCGTCTGAAGATATTCTAACATTGGAATGGCCACAAACCGAATATTACTCATCAGCAACAACATCCACACCCTCATTTTTAAAATCCCCCACTTCATCAATTACTTCATCAACTGCTTCCTCCTCATTTGATGACGGCTATCTAACAAGAATCGATCCACCACCAAACACTCCAATTGTTTCTACTGCTAGCATGAGCACTAATAACGACAGTGATAAAGAAGCGGAGAATAATTCTTCCATCTTGTCATCACATCTAATCACGTCATCAATTGCTGTTAAACAACCTGATGATTTAACAAGGAAATTGTTGGTAACCACTTTCGTGAAAATTGGCAGGCTAAGCCATTTCTACAGAGTTTTATCTTATTTTCCTAGTTTCATGGAAAAGTTTCAAAGAACTTATAACGAAATAATTAGAAATTCTACTGTTCTACAAAAGGAGTGGAAATTCTATATCGGAATTATGGTGACTATATGTATATTTTTTAGTTGATAAAAGGAAAAATCATTATTATTAATTTTTAAAACACTCGCTAATTTATCTCTTCTCTCTCACAAAATGAATAATAATGATGATGATGATAATAAATAGGCAGCATCACAGCATAAATGTCAATATTTGGTTTCATTATTAAGAAATGAATATTTAATAATAGGCGGTGACCCAAAATGGTTAGAATCATTGGATAATGCTCCCAGGAAAATAAGAAACCTTTCAGCTCTAAATACAATCCTGGCACATCAACCTTGGCGTTTAAAACCACTAGATATCGCCAGATTGATTAAAGGTTCAAAGGATCGTCAAGATAATTGGGCAATTACGGAAATTGTTCATGTCATTTTGTTATTATCTACATTTCACAGTATGAGTAGTTATGTGTTGGGCTGTGGAATAGTACCCGAATATGATAGTATTGGTGGCAATTATGAAGATGTATCGTTTAATAATGCTGACAACGTTGATGGCGGCAATAGCGATTATAAAGCCATTGGACTTTTGGGTGATATTGAAGAAATTAATCCAGACGTAGGTGCTGGTTTAGGTGTTAAACTCACAATAGACGATGATTCTTCTATTCATTCAATCAAAGATATTGATGACGGTGATATTAATAATAGTAATATTGGTGACTCTAATAACAATGATACTTCGGTAAAACATACAACTCAATTAATTAAAAGATTAAAAAATAAAAAAGATTTGCAAATATCTTCTTCTTCTCCCTCTTCAAATGACACTAATGTTAATAAAAACAAAAATAATAATGCCAATGACAGCGAGAATAAAAGTAACAACAAGGATGACAATAATAACGATTATTATGAGTCACGATTATCTTCTACACCTAAACTCTGTAAATTTGAAAATTGCGATGAAGAAACTTTTACAAGCGATTCTCCAAATGACCCATTTCCTTCGTCCTTTTTTGCAGATCAACAACCATCATCCTCATCGTTATCTGTACATGGCCACGACTTTAGAAACAACACTGATAGTCAATTTCTTCCTTCGTTGCCATCAGTTCCACAACTTTCAAACCAGCACGTTGAAGATTTCTCAAGATTTGCTGATTCATCGGTCGAGATTTCATATGAAGATTTCAATATAAACAGTGACGAATATTCTGTGTTCAAATTACAGGACTATTGTTGGAAAGATCATGGCGCACTAATGGTAAATAATTTTTTGCCAGGTCTAGGTGATTTGCTGGATGATGAATTCCAAGAAGCCAAAGAACTTAACGACTATTATAGCCTATTCCAATCATATACACAACAAAATAATGATTTGGATGTGGCTCCATTACGACAAGCAATCTGGTATTACGTGCAACGATTATATGGGTTATCAAAAGATGATTATGATTATAGTGACATAAGAAATTTGTTGAATTCCAAATTTAAAATGTTCCTTAAAAAAGTTTGTTGTACACCAGAAAACTTAACTATCAACGATTGGAGAAATGTCGGGTTTCAATTGCGATCTGAAGAAAAATGCCATGTCAATTTGATTGCCATTGAGTCAAGGAAACAATCTGAGCTTATTTATGGATTATGGTGTGTGATGAAGTGTCAAAATGGTAAATATGATTTACAGGATGATGATCAAAAATAATTATCGGGAAGATTGATCAATCGTGTTTTATAGTTATATAGATTTTTAGGAAAATTTTATATATTATATATAGACAATATAAAAAAAATTATACATATTATATATGCTAAAAACAAAAACAAAAATAGACTATTTTTTTTAATTTTTTTTCTTATAAAAAAAATTTATGTAAAAAAAAAAATTAATATTATAATATAATATTTATATATATATATTTATATATAAATACAAATAAGCATTTATTTTTTTTAAAAAAAAATATATTACAAAAAAATCAAAAATCAAGCTTTATTACAATAAATAAGCGTTAAATTTTACAATGACATGCTTGCATTGTCGTGTATACAAAAATTAAGGGTGTAGATTATGGCATGAAAAGCAATTTTAAGTTAATTCCACCACTATGTACAACTTTTCAGTTGGAATATTCTTGTATTAGATTATACCTCAATCAAATGATAAAGATCCATGTCTTATACCAGATCAACATCATAGAGTCGGTTTTATGATTTCGGTGAAATAAAATTTAGGCTTTTACCAAATTTAGAAAATTTGAAATCATGTCATGTAACGTCGATCACGGCGAAATAGTATTTATTTACCATTTACCGTTTCATTCTCATTCTCATTCACACGCTGTCTCTGCTTTTTTAATACGTCACATCTATTTGAGGCAATTATGTCTAAATTCGTAAAGGAAATGATTTTAAGTAATAAAATTTGGTAATATAAGAATAATCCCATTAGCATGCTGTAACAAAACTGGGAAAATGAAACATTATGTCACAAAAAATTTCAGGGATCAAATTATTTAACATCACCAACATAATGTTATTTTTCTTTGTTCCTTGGTAATTTTTAATTACTCAATACCCTTTATATAATATAGGTAAAGTAATCATATGTTGTGCGTGAATTTGGAATCTGCGTCAATTTGAAATTCACGCGCGTGAATTTCAAATTAGCCAATCAGAATTTTGTATTCAAACACTCACCCCAAAATTTAATTGGTAAATTTCAAATTGACACAAATTTGATTTTCACGAACAACATATGTGTATATTAACTTATTTATGTACCTTAGGTAATATAACAAATAAAGCTGGGCCACCTCTTAAAACAAGTAATTCAATTCGAATACTTAATATAGTTAATTACAAATGGATAAAATCATTTCCTGGTCTATCTCCTAAGAGTAAAACATCACCAACAGCATCACCAAATGTTTCTCCAACATCAACATCAGACTCGGTGCTTAGTCCTACAATGATTCTAGCAATTGTGGCTTCAATTTTGACCATTGCTGCATCAATTGGTATTTTCCTTTTTTATCGTAGAAATAGACAAAAAAAGAATGTACAAGAATTATCATCCTTTAATGATGCTTCATCACCAACTCATAGCACACAAATGACATCTTCTCCTCCTCCTTCTTCTCAAGGTCAAATTAATAATAATGATAATTTTATGAGGAGTATTTCCATAACAACATCACCATCATTAATATCATCATCTAATAGTCAAAGTCCATCAAATCATAATTCTGTTTTTAGTTTGCTTAATAGCAATAACAACCTCAACAACAAAAATATTAGTCCACTTTCAATGCTATATATTGATCCTACAAACCCTTCATCATCAACCTTACCAATTATCACTACACCACTTACAACAACTCCAACAACAGCTACAAATTCAACATATGGTAATGATATCAACAATGACAACAATAATAATAATTTTGGTAATTTTGGTATCACACCACAAATAAATAGTCCACCTGATTTGATTCAACAACAGCAATTACAATTACTAAAATTACAATTATTGCAACAACAACAACAGCCACAACAATTTCAAACACTACAACAACAATTACTACAGCAACAATTATTACAACAACTAATATTGGCTAATCAATCACTTCCTCCAATCTCAAATTTACAGCAAGTTTCTAATACTATAGATCCAAATTTACAATCAGGATTAGAAAGTAGTACTCCAAGTTTAAATAATATTCCAATAAATCAAACATGTACCAATATATCTACAACAAATCAAGTAATTTATAATGATAATGGTAATGATGATGATAGTGATGATGATGATGATGATGATGATGATGATGATGATGATGATGATAGTAATGATGGTAATGATGATAATGATCCATTATCACCAGGCTCAGTAATAAAATATCCATTAGTAACAAATTCATCCATACAACAATCCATGCAATAATAGATAATTAAATATTATATTGTATTAATAATAATAATAACTAAATCATTAATTGGTGGTCCGCCGATCAACGATGGAATTTAATTTGCAGATCTGGACATAGATTCATATTTTAAGTTAAAAAAAAAGCATTCTTGCAATTTTTTTAAAAAAATGTAATAATAAATCATTTTTAATAACTTCAGTTCAATTATTATCGGTAGTATTATAGACTTTGATTTACATTATGGAATTCATCCAAAAGAATGATGGCGGTAAACTCCAAAAAGTGAATAAAAGAGATATATATTTGTTTCCATCATCCAATTTGCATTGGAATGAAACCACAATTTTTCAAAGATATATTGCAAATTGTAAAGGTTACAAAGATAATGAATTCTAGATCTTTACCTAATGTGGGCGAATGGAAAAGTTTTCTCCAGTGCAAATTCAAAAATTATCTCATCTACGAACTTCTATTCAATCAAATTTGAAAATAAAATTTTTATTAGATAATCAAGCTAATGAATTCATGAATTATTGTTACTTATCAATATCAAAGTGAAATTTTCTAAAAAAATAATTACCACTTTACAAGATAAATAAGTCAATCCATACAAAGTTGGATTACTTGCTATAATAAAATTTTTTTTAATTATTATTATTTTTCAAAACAATACATTCAGCCCAAACTATTGTGACTTTTGACATGTTGTAATGTCTTAATGTCATAAATATATTTAGAAATCCATTTTTAAATTGTCATAAGTCGTAACAATCATGTTGTAATGTCATAATTAGGTCGTAATAATGTAAGAACGGAGGATATTGGGTCACATGTTCGCAATATGATTGGCCGGCCGGCACTTTGATAAAATTTGTTGTATTTAAATTAGATGTAAGAAATTAATTGACCAAGTTGGAAAATTACTAATGACTATGGACTATGAACTATCTACTATTAACTAATAATTACTTAACCAATTAATTAACATTTCAGAGCCTTGTTCATAAGAATAAAGACAGAAAATTGTTAAATAATTCATTTCAGTAAAACAAATTAAATAATAAGCAAATTAATTCTTTTATTTAATAAAACATTTTGTAATCGGAATTAAACGGTATGGTTTAATTGTTCATTTGGTTATCGGTGTGGTATAGAACTAGAGTTTCTATTCGTAATACAAATTCTTATTCGAATTATTTATTTTATTCGAATAAACTTTCAAAACGAATAAAATAAATAATTCGAATAAACCTTATTCGAACAGAAGTCCTATATTAGAACTCTGAAGGTTTGTAATTCGGTTCTGGTTATTTGTTTTGGTAAAAAGCAAAGGTTTAATTTGGTTTTGTTTTTGTAAAAGATTTAATTATACCTTTCTCACGTATAATACTTATCATTTTGCTTTTTTAAAGTTTTGGAGTTTTGAAATGATTTCGAAGCTTTAAAATAGTTTTGGAATTAAAAAACGGTTTCAGAGTTTCGAAATGAATAAAAGCTCAATCATTGGGTTAATTGAATCCCAAAATAATTATACGCTCGTTTTTGTTGTTATTATTATAATAAATTACGAAAACTTTTTTATATATAAAAAATCTCGCTCATCTCTACACCCCCAAAGAATAAACCTTTTTTTTTCAATATTCTTGAAAAAGAATGTATAGATATGTTCTTTGACATTTGTTTCATAACGTAAAATAAAAAAATATTACTAGAGCATAGTATATACCATTCTTTGATACAAAGTCATCGATTAATAAAATTTGAGACATTTTTCTCCACAGATCCTTATTTAGAATTCACTGGTTCATTAAGGTTTAGATTGAATTGCCAAATAATAGATTCATTACATTTTTTTGAGAATGTAAAATTGGAATTGTCATTTCTTTAGCTATATTTGATTAATGTTATGTTCTCCAACTACAAACTTTCTAAATGTAATTTGATGTTTTTTTTTATTCAAATATTTATTTTAATAAGCAACATCATGCAACATCATGTTAAATTTGTTGGATTTCCATTAGCATAAATATATGGTGTCAAATTAAGAGGGTTTGTTTATTTTTTATTGGATGAGTTAAAAAAATCAAATGAATTGATATTTCAAATATAACAACAGTCAATAAAAATGTGGTTTTTTTTTTCTTTAACTTTTTACAGTTATATCCAATTAAATTGTTCAAATGCTTATTTTAGTGGTAAATCCAGCTCCAACTGACACAAGAATTGTGCATGCAAATGTTATTGTTAACAATAATTTATATGATGTGGGTAGTTTCTCTAAGGGTCAATCATCAAAAGAATTTTTTTCTCTTGTTTTGTCACAAACATTTGATGCAACAACTCCACCATGGAAGGATTTAACTGCAACTTTTCCATTGCTAGTATTAATATCATGGGCTACAGCTAGTTCTAATACTAATAATAAAGTATTTTTATTTGATGGTATTATGTGTAATCCTGTGAATTTGTTTAAATTTCTGATAATTAAATGTTGCATATTGAATTGTTTCTTCTGACAGTCAGTCATGCTGCCTTCCTTGACATTTTTCATATAATTAAATGTTATTATAATATTAATATTGGTTGCAAAAGGCAACATAATACCAATCATTCATTATTTATTGTCAAGAATCTTATAATTACCCAAGATATGACAAGTTCTGCTCCATGTTTTGATTTCAATAGGATATATTTATATAAAATGAAAAGCATCTATCAATACAATTCAAATAAAAAATTGTGTGCCTCTGATCAGTTATTAACACATCTTCTTTAGGAGAACCATACCAAACATTCACATTTGTCATGGATTCTTGATTGTTTTTCCAAAAAAAACTTTGTACAATTGTCACATTCATATAATTTTGTCTCCAACAAATACATCTACTTACAATGTTCCAAAGAACTGTATCAAGCTTTGTGTCGAAGGCATTGAGAAATCTTTCCTTTTGAATTGTCAATGATAACATATGCTGTGTTAGTCGTGTTGATTAGAATTTGGTATAATAAAATCTCCTTGTGGGATTTCTCCTCATTACTCGCTTATTCATTTTGTATGATTCTGAAAGTTTTGCAGTCTCTAGAGCTGATTCATCTAACACAAATATTCTAGAATCATTATCTTTATCGAATTCACTCTATGATCTCTCTTCTTTATTACTATTCGATTTCTATGATATTATTAGATCTAATGATTATTGATTATTAAAGAGTTCTTTTTTATTTAACGGATATAATAATAAAGAAGTCAAGAAAAATTTTGTCTCGGTATGCCATTAAATCAGTGTAATTTATATTAACAAGTAAA
>CAUDNR010003491.1:29381-74846 GCA_958430865.1 Entrophospora sp. SA101
AATAATAATAATAATAATTAATTATATATTAACATTACAATATTTTTATTAATTGAAATAGCAATTATATAACAAAGCAAATTTAGAATTAAATGAACTTAATGAAAACCTTTCATCTCCATTGCAAACATCAACTGTACTAGAAAAAGAGGTAATTCTTTGATTTAAGATTTCCAAAAATAATATAATCAAATAATAATTTTGTGTTTTTTTTTTGAAAGGTTTTAATTAGAGAAAAGTTAAATAAAGAATTGGAAAAATTAAGGAATGAATCAGTAATTACAGAGAGTAATTTAAGAATGGAGGTGATTAATTATTCAGCTAATATTAATAATTATTTTTAAAAATATTTCTAAAAATAATTTTTTTTAGATTAATGAATTGAGATCAACTTTATCAAAAGTTGAAGAACAATCAGGATTAAGAGAGGACAATTTACGCCAAGAAATTTTGGTAATAATAAAGTATTAAAATAAGACTTTGAATATAATAGTAGCAGTAGTGATGATTATTATTATTATTAATAAAAACTTATCTAATTATTGTTAACATGTTATTCTAGGGATTACAAAAGAAATTACAAATAACGGAGATTTCTTTAGAAGATTCAACAGCAGAAGAATGGAACATTGAAAAAATTCAAGTATTGAGACAAATTGAAAATTTGCATACTCAACATACAAGATCATTAAAAAATTGGGAAATAATAGAATCAAAGTAATCAATAATAATGATAATATAATTAATGTTTTTTGTAAACATATTACAATATATCTCATTATATATTATATAAATATATTTTTAAGCCTTACATCAAGGTTAAATGAAATAGAAGCAAGCCGTCGACAATATAAAGAGAAATATGATGAATTGAATTCAGAACTTAAAGAAATGGTAAAATATATAATTTTATTAATTTAATAATAATAACTCATTATATACTTATTTACTAATTATTTATCAATTACCATCATTCATCATACTGATGTGAAAGTCTACAAAATTTCAACAACAAGAATTAGCATTAATATTAGAACGTTCCCAAAATTCTAAATTATTAACAGAATTAGATTATTTGAAATCTAAACAAGTTCCAAAATTAGAATTACAAATTCAAGAACTTACTGCTAAAATTGGTTCAATTCAAGTTGAAAAGGATAATCTGTTCAAAGAGACTAAAGAGAAATATGATGAAGCAATGAAAAAACTATCTGAAGAATTCGAGAAAAGATTAAAATATGAGCAAGATTTAAGGCTATTCAAAGAACAGCAACAAGATGGTAATAAAAAAAGAATTAAATTTGATACAATTAGAAGAAATAATATTTCACAGACTTCATTTAAATCAATCGGTGAACCTAATTCAGACAATTATAATAATTGTGATGATAATAATAATAATAATGGTAACAATGATAGTAGTAATAATTTAATATATTCACCTTTATCACCAATATTATGTAGCCCAAGCTCAAGTACCAGAACAAGTATTGATGGTATAAGTATTAATGGTCTACTTGGTATTTTCGGTAATAATAATAATAATAATAGTAATAGTAATAATAGCAGCAGTAGCAGCAGTAATATTTTGTTGATTGACAAGTTGAATTTATCCGTCAAGTATTTAGAAAGTCAAGTCAACACATTACAATCTCAATTAAATATTGCTACTAGGAATAGAGGTCTGTAATTATTTGGCGAAATTATTATCATTGATGATTATTTCATTAACCAACAAATTTATTATTATCATTATTTAGATGAATTGGCAAATGAATTGGTAAAATTGACTGTTCAATTAGAAGAAATGTATGTATAAAATAAATTTTTATGATGAAATATTTATACATGCATACATATATGTATCTCATACATATATCGATTTTAGGACAATTAAAAGTGAAAGATTAACAGAAGTAGAAGATCAATTCTTCAAATTGAATGAAAGGTACTTGAATTTTTTACTGTGATTAATAATCAATCAATATATTTATTTATTTATTCTTTCTTTGTTTATTGCTTTAGTTATAATGCTGCTTTAGAAATGTTGGGAGAGAAAACAGAAAAGGTAGAAGAGCTGCAAGATATTATTGATGATATGAGAGATGTTTATAAAAATCAAATCACAGAATTAGCATCCGAAGTAGAAAAATATACAAATAAATCAAATGAACAGATTAATAATTAATTATTATTATTTAATTCTTTGCAATTTTTATTTATATATCTTTAGATATATATTTAACTTAGTTGTACTATTACTATGTATATATAATTTGAATTTTTTTTTTTTAATCAAGACTCTTAAATCACATAATAATGCGCAAACGGCGGCATATTAATTACATAATGTTACACTTGCATCAATACCAAGAAATTTATTTTTAAGTTGAAACATAACTTTTTATTTATAGAAATAATAACACAAATAAGTTCTTGTATATACAACACGATCTATTGTTTTATTATTTTGTTTTAATAAATATAACTTGATAACTTTTTTTACATTTTCCAAAATACCTTCAGCTAAAAGTCCAGTAATTTGGTCTTCTTTTTCTGATAAAAGATTACGTTGATATTCAAGTAAATCTTGTGTTGATGAAGAGTCCTCTGAATTAGAAATTTTTTGTCTCACTGTATTCAACTCTAAATTAGATTTTTGTAATTGATTTTCTAGTCGATCAATTCTTTCTTGTGAAATCTTTGATTCTGCAGCTTTAAGTTCTTCCAAGTCTTTTAATTGTAATTTTAATTGTTCCAATGAATCATTTAGCATGGCATTTTGTTCAATTGCACTCATTAATTGACGTTCACGTTGTTCAACCAAATGTTGAAGATCATTAACTGATGATGATATAGATTTTTCACTAAAATTTGCCTCCGTAGTAACTATTGATTTATTTTTATTAAAATTACCATTACCAATATCATTATTAACATCATTATTAATGTTATCATCATCATCATCATTATTATCATTACTATTATTGGACAACGAATTCCTTAATTCATCTTTATTCTTCAACTCCTTCTCTTCTTCCTCTTTCTCTTCTTTCTCCACATAATCATCGTCTGTGGTAATGGAATTATTAGAAGAATGATTTATACCATTCTCTTCAATGTCTCTTTCTAATATATTTTCACTATTACCATTAATATCATTTTTTAAATCTAAATTAATTTGATCACTTTCGCTGGATTGCAATGAAATGCTTCTTCTGTCGACTTCACTAGAAACACGCGGCGTAATATTTCTACTACTATTATTACTACCAACTACTCTGATAGCATAATTACTATTACTACGAATATGTGATAACAATTCATTACTTTTTGATTTTAGGATTGAACCTGTAAAATCTGTGGTTGTAGATGATGTGGTTGTGGTAAATGTCTTTGGATTTAATTTTGGTGATGATGATGATGATGATGGAGGCGTTGATGATGGAGGCGTTGATGATGATGATTCTTTATTTTTATAATTAATTAGTGATGATGTAGATGAGAATGTTAGTGATGACGATGATGATGTTGATGTTAATGGTGGCGGCGTGGGTGGTTTGGGTGTTGGCGGTTTTGGAGGTGGCAGATCAATTGGACTAACAAACCCTGTTATTGGGTCTATGTAAACATCTTGATAATTATTTCCTAAACATTTCAATGGATGAATAATTAATTAATCAATTAATCAAAAAAAGAATTTTTTCTTTCTTCTGGAAAAGAAACTTTTTTATGAACAAATATACCATTATCGTTTCCTTGAATTACAAAAGCTTTATCAAGTTTACTCTCAACACTATTCATTGCTTGTTTAAACATATTACCCCAACTACTACCATTGCCGCTACTATTATCACCATTACCATTTGATGCATTACCATTTCTTGAGGAATTGAAAAAACTCATTTTCTTTTTCCTTTATCTTTTCTTTTAAAAAAATCGCTTTTTTAGTTTTTTATTTTATTGCTATTTATATATATATATAGTTTAAAATAAAAACCCAAATATAAATATAAATATAAAGTTTATGAATATTTGTTACACAAAAAACCATGCTCACTAATCAATTATTTAAATAATATTTGAACTTGAAAGATTTTAAATCTTTTGTCTTTTATAATCTTTCACTTAACCCTTTATTAATTTTGATTGAGACTCAAATAGATACCACTTGTAGTATATATAAATTGAAATTTGTATCACTAAAGTTGGACATTAAAACTTATTTATTATTTATATATAAAAAAGAACTACAATTTTTGAATTATTTCAAGGTAATTTTGTTTAGTGTAAAGAAAAGAAAAAATGTCTGGAAGAAATCAACCATACAATAACCAATATACTTATGATCCCAAGCTTTATGCAGACCTTTCTTCACAACGACCAAATCAACGTCAACAACAACAACAATATTTTAATAATAATAATACAAATTATCCAACGACAGATAATTACTATTATCATCAACCACCTAAAGGTCCAGCATCAACTTCAAATATGTCAATTACATCTAGAACAACAGTAGAAGCATTGCCATCAGTTATAAGTCATTCTACTACGTTCAATAATAATAATAATAGCTTTTTTTCGCCAGCTAAACTAAATAATAGTGGTAGTGGAGTTGGGAAAAATAATTATAATCAAAGACATTATAGCTCAATGAAAGATGAAAAAAATTGAATTGGTAGACCAAAATAATAATAATGATGATGCTAATAATATTAATAATAATAATAATAGTGGTAGTAAAAACCAGAATTCTAAAAAGAAACAAAAACCAATTATTAGAGCAGCAGGAGGAGAAGTTTGGGAGGATTCTACATTGTTAGAATGGGATTCAAGTAAGTAGACAAATTCTTTTCATACATTTGTGAGAATACTATAAAATCACTGGATTATAATATTGTATTAACAAACAATGATATTTATTATATCAATGCTCATGAATTTAAATAAAACTTGTCATAATAGATGATTATAGATTATTTTGTGGAGATCTTGGTAATGAGGTGACAGATGATATGCTTTACAAAGCATTTAGTAAATATTCATCCATCCAAAAAGCCAAAGTGATTCGAGACAAACGAACAGGTAAGAGTAAAGGATACGGATTTGTAAGTTTTAAAGATGCTGATGAATTTGTTAAAGCATGGAAAGAAATGAATGGTAAGTTTATTATGTTATTGTGAGAAATGCTCTTTATTTACAATTAAAAATAAATAGTAATAATAATAATAAAATTTCTATTAACTGATCAATCAAGGTAAATATGTTGGAAATAGGCCGATTAAGTTAAGGAAAAGTAACTGGAAAGATAGAAATTTTGATGCAAAATCAAAAAAACATCATCCTTATTAATAATTATGAATAAATAAAAAATATTGATCTATTACCATTATCTGAACTCTAACAGTATCCGACCCGAAAGTAATAAATGACATCCGATATTTGATTTGAAACTATTAAAAACAATCCAGATACCCAATATCTGAATTTAAATCCAAATGCCTTAGTGTAAAGATTAACCATTTGACTATATTCGAATGAATATTCAGATATTCATCATAACAAAAGTCGTGCACGTGTTTAAACAATATTTTTATTTAAATAATTCGATAAAACGAATAGAGAGCAATTCGAATAAAAACGAATAAAACAGCGAATAATTTGAATAAAACGAATAAAACGAACAAGATTTTGTATTACGAATAAGAACTCTATTCTACTCTTATAAGCAAGGCCCGAAATATTAATTGAACGGTTTATTGATTGTTCTTTCACTTGGTCAAAAAGTGGCGTTAATCTTTTCTTTTAAAGTTAATCTATAATAACAATAATAAAGGTATTAAGAGACTAGGTCACATGTCAGAAGCACAATTGGACGGAAATCATAATATTATAATTAGTAATGACTACACGGTAGCAGATCATTTCTACATTTAAAATTTTATAACGCGTTTTTGTTTTAAAAAAAAAAGTTGCATAAATAAATTACATAATAATAAACGTAAATATTAGTATATAATAATAATATGTCTGAACTTTATTTGAAATTAGAAATACTTGGTGAAGGTGAGAAGGAAAAGAGATTTACACTCTATTAGTCGCAAAGTAATAACAATTAAAGGAATTAAGAAAAAATGATTTTTATAAAAGGAACATATGGTGTTGTTTATAGAGGGAAAGAAATAGCAACAGGGAAAATTGTAGCACTAAAACAAATTAGACTTGATGATGAAGTAGAAGGAATTCCATCAACATCATTAAGAGAGATTTCTTTATTAAAAGAAGCCAGTAGGCATGAAAATATGGTGAAGTGAGTCATTTGTAATAATAATTGTTAATTGCAACAAATTAAAAATAATTTTTTTCTTTTAGATTATTAGATATCGTAAGTCAAGAAAGAAAAATGTTATTAGTATTTGAATATCTTACTAAAGATTTGAAAAAGTATATCAAAGAACATAGATCAGTCAAAGCAGAAATAGATAAGCATACAATTAAGGTGTTATATTTATTTTATGTGTATATATATGATTTATTTATATGCATGCAACATTTACAAATAACCATTTAATATAATCCCATTCGCATTTTATGTTCATATCCAAATATATATTAGAAATTTATGTATCAATTAATTAATGGAACATTATATTTACATACATGTCGAATTTTTCATCGAGATTTAAAACCACATAATTTATTAATTAGTGCAGATGGGAATTTAAAGATAGCAGATTTTGGTTTAGCAAGAGCAACCAGTGTTCCGGTTAAACCCTTTACACATGAAGTATATTACGATTTATCCCAAGATATAAAATCCATTTTTCATTGATTACAACAATTAATTTTTAATGCTTTGCTAAATATATTGTTTTTTTTTTTTTTTTGTGGAAAAAGGTGATAACATTGTATTATAGAGCACCTGAAATCTTACTTGGATCAAGCTATTATGCATATCAAGTAGATATATGGAGCATTGGATGTATTTTTGCTGAAATGTCTAATTTGTTTCCATTATTTCCTGGTAAAATATCAGTTACCATTGCCATCTTATTATTATCATCTTTATAAACTTTTTTGCTCACTTACCCTCATGATACATATGCGTGTTTGTTGTAGGTGACTCTGAGATTGATCAACTTTACAGAATTTTCAGTGTTCTCGGTACTCCAAATAAAATTATTTGGCCAGAAGTCATTTGTTTTCAAGATTATCAAACAGAGTTTCCACAATGGAACCCACAACCTCTTAATAAATATGTTCCAAAAATGGATATACATGCTATTGACTTGCTTCATGTTGGTGTTATTCTTTCTCTTATTTTCAAAAGTATTATATATATATATTAAGCAAATACTAATTTAATTTAAATAATATTAACATTCAATTAAAGAAAATGTTTATGTATGATCCAATAAGGAGAATTTCTGCAAAACAAGCAATTAAACATCCATACTTCCATGGAATTGAATATTTATTAGATCAACCCTTACTAGATAATAGGCAGCAATAATAAATACTGATGCTGATAGATATATTTAAAATATTTAGAATAATAAATTTCAAATTATTTATTTATTCATTTTAAATATAAACATACAATAAATAATAGTAACAAATAAATAATAATGATAATACACATTTAAGAAAGATAACTAAGCAGATAAACGTTCTTTTAATAGAGCTTTTAATTTTGCACCATCTTTTGCAAAATTTCGAATACCATCAGAAAGTTTTTCTGTGGCCATAGCATCTTCATTAAGTGCCCATCTGAAGCCTTTTTCATCAAAAGTAACTTTTTCTTCATACAATGCTTTAGCTAATTATAAATCAATATTAAAAATTATTATACAAGTATATTGACTGATTGATATATATATTATGATATACATGCATCTCTATTACCATAAAATATATATATATATACATATATCAATCATAACTTACCATTTTCAGGACTTAAATTACGTTCAATGGTTTTAGTATCAGAATGTAATTGTTCTAATAATTTTGTATTAATAGTCAAAAAATCACAACCGTTCAGCTCTTCAATCTCCCCTGTGTTACGGAATGAAGCTCCCATAACAATAGTTTTATAACCATGATTTTTATAATAATTGTAAATTCTAATAACAGATTTTACACCTGGATCTTCTTTAGCCGAGAAATCATGTCCTGTACTCTTCTTATACCAATCAAGAATACGACCAACAAATGGTGAAATCAAAGTTGCGCCTGCTTCAGCACATGCAACTGCCTATTATATATGAGAAGAAAAGGGTGAAAAAGTAAATGAGTAAACAATTTTATAAATATGAATAAGCATTGACTAACTAGCTAAATATTTAATAGTAGTAACCTGAGGGAAAGAGAAAAGTAAAGTGAGATTACAATGAATCCCTTCTTTTTCAAGTATTTCGGCAGCTTTGATGCCTTCCCAAGTAGAAGCAATCTTGATTAATACTCTTTCTTTACCAATGCCAACTTCCTTATAAAGCCCAATCAGACGCTTAGCTTTAGCAATAGTTGCTTCAGTGTCAAATGATAAAATCGCATCCACTTCAGTTGAAACTCGTCCAGGAATAATTTTAAGGATTTCATTACCAAAATTAATCAACTGAAATTATATATGTGTAAACAAGTGAGCGATATATATTAAATGTTGTATGTCATATTATCATATTTCTCCTACTTACCAATTTATCTGTTGCTAATTCAACTTTTTCATCAATTGATCTATAATAGATATGTGAATATATGTTATAAAATGGATGAATACACAACGCAGATCAACAAATTTGATCAAAAGTCAAATTAATTACCCATTGCTGTTTTTAGCATATTCAATAGCAGAATCAATGAGGGGAGCATAACGAGGAATTTGTGTAGCTTGTAAAATCAAAGAAGGATTTGTTGTTGCATCTTGAGGTTTATACTTGGCGATTGCTTTTTGCATAAATAAGATTACGATTAATTGATGAAAAAGCTATTATTGGATGCAAATTAAATGATAAAACGTAATAATAAAATAATTATGATCCACAATTAATTTATTGAAAAAAATTCCTACACTCAAATTCGCCAGTATCAGCAACAACGGTAGTGTATTGTTTAATTTGATCAAGAACAGAAGTCATTATTATTTATTTTTTTGAAACTTTAGAATATGTATAATATGTATAATGATAATCATCATCTTTGTCGTTTTATTAATTAATCGGCAGTGTAACATCTATTGATTTTTCTTTTGATAATTTTTTAAGGTAAATATAAAATATAAAATAAATCAAGTTTTTTTGTTGAATATGATGAATAAAATAATCAAGCTCAACAGTCTGAATAATAATAACAATTAAAATGTTGACAAATATTCTAAATTTTCTGATATCAAAATAACATTATAAAAATATTGTGGGTTTTTTTTATATATATTTTTTAAAAAAAAAATTCTTCTCTCTCCTTTTTATTAATAAGTTAAGAAAAAGAAAGAAAAAAACATTCTTTAGGGAAAACTAAAAGAATATTCATTTCCACCAACAAGTATAAATGATTTAAACCAATTTGGATGAGTAATGAAATGGGAAGGAAAGTTGAAAGGATTCATTGAGACATCTTTTATTGACAAATTGATAAATTGAATGCTATCAATGATACAATAAATAATTTATGTGAAAACAATAATTTTTAATCATCTTTATATTTTTTTATATGTAATCCTAAAAGTAATAAACAAATAAATAAATAAATAATGTAACATAACAACAATTAATTAATAAAATAATTATAATAGTAACATTACCATTGAGCACCATATAATGACAATAGACCAATTGATCCTATGCCAATTTGAATTTTAGTAGCAGTTGGTTTTTTATAAATCCAACCAATCAACAATCCAGCTAAAGCAATATCTATAGTAGCACTTAGAATAATTGCACTTTTTGATAATTTGTTTTTCCTAGACTTTTTACTACCTCCTCCTCTTCCTCTCTCGCCTATTCCTCTAGATGTAATATAATTGTCATTGTTATCCGCAACAGTTGCATCATAATTTTCATTAAATTTATCTTCCCCTTCACTACTACTTACTATATCATAAGAAGAAGTGTTTAAGTAAGAAGTATTGGAAGTATTGGAAAAAGTGGAGCTTGATAAAGATGCATCACTAACAATTAGATCTGCCTCCAAGTTTTCTGTTTCGTAGCTATCTTCTTGTTTTTTTAAAATTTCTGCAAAAGATGATGCAGCCATGTTTATTTTAAAAAAAGGAAGATTATTTAGCATACAATAAAATGTACAAATATTAATTAAACTGTCATTCATTCACAGTCAATCATCACCAAATTAATTAACTCCCAGTCCTAAACCGATCATCAACTATCAATTGATCCGTTTGTAATATTATATTTCTATTATACAGTTGGCTCTGGATATAGTGAGTTTTTGGAAAAACTTCATTATATAGAACGATTCATTATATAAAAAGATCGCCAAATGTCATGTGAAATTTTCATTAATTCGTGCTCCGTGTAAAATCTTGCCGATCGTTAGTATAATTTTATGGCAATATAATTTTTGGGATATGACCGTCCCTCACGTGATTAAGCATGATTACGCGCGACATAAAAATTTAAAATTTAAACTTTTCAAAGTAACCAAACATCTATTTATATTTCTTTTTTTTTTTTGAATAAAACTAATTACAAACACTTATTTATATTTTTTTTCTTGAATAAATAATTAAATATTATACTTGAATCTTAAGTTTTATATAGCAATTTTAGGCAAGAATCCAGCGGTCCCTCCATATAAAGATAAAATATTTTATAAGAAAGTCCCTTTGAAAATTTGTATATTAAAACTTTGGGTTTCTTATTATTTATTACATTTGCAAATACAATTTATAAATTCGTATAAATAGTAGTTTTTTAGGAATGAAGTATGGGTTCCGGAAAATTTCAATTAGTGATCTGCGAAAATTTGCGCCAAATTCTATTATGAAATCATTTGACTATTAATTAAAAATTTCTTTTTTGCTGCAATATTTTGAATCATAGGTCAATAATTGCTGCAACAAGGGGTATTTAAGGTCAGTGTCTTTAAATATTGTTTTATATCAATATTAACTGCTGCTAAATATTTATTATATGTAAAACAAGTAATACCAATACATTTTAATATGGTTTATTTGCCCTCCACATTAGAGTAAAGCCTGTTTCCTGGGTGGAAATTTTTAGAAGAAGAAAAAATTACATCCCTACTTTTAGAAGATGAAGTTGAAGATGAAATCACATGCCATCTGGTAAAAAGGGAAATATGATTTAAATCATCATGTGTTGGTTTAGCTGAATCAAATATAACCCAGTAACTCAAAATTTTAGTCATTCCGTTGGCTTGGGCACAGTGATTTAGTAGTGATAACCAATACCAGTTTGTGAATTCTTGAGTGAACTCACACACACGTCCCAGAATGACTTATATCTCCTTATATTTGAAGAAATTGGTTTTGAGGAAGATTGCGCATAATTCTTTAATTAAAATTCTGGTGTGATCTGTGGCATATTCTGATACATAATTTAAAACCTTTAGAGCTTCAAAGATTACAATTAGAATGTTTGCTACAACAAATTTACTTACTATACCTGAAGTACAAGATAAAATAAACCAAAACCTCCAAAAAGCCACTGTTAGAAAAAAAGGATCAAGTGTTGATGCTGGTAATAGAACATTTATGTAACTATAGAAAACATCATTAAAAATAATATGCAAGATTAGAAATCATGTAAAAATGGTTGGGATTGATTTTATCTTACTATCTATGTGTTTGTTTAATTGGATATTAACACTTTTTATAAGAGGAAGAAAAATGCGAATAAATGCACAAGAACAAAAAATGCACTAAACAACAAAGGAAGCAATCTGTAAAAAAAAATTTCTAATAATAATTTTTTGGCAGAAAAAGGAGAAGCAACAATAAACAATTTATCCCCTTTTTCTTGTATAATTAATTTGAGTGGTTCTAATGATTATACCCAATATCTACCTCAAATAGACCATTGTTTTGAGGATAAGACTAGAGTGCTTTGACTATCTACATTGATACCAACTAGTGTTCCATGTCGCAATCCAAAAAAGGAAACAAAATGGTCGTAAAGGTGGTTGCAACCAGTGGTTGCAATCATTTTTATATGACGCAAAGGTGGTAGCAACCATCATCAAAAGTTGCAGCTGGTATCCTTAATACCAACAACATCACTATCATCATTTACAATACTTTTTCATATCCTCCATATCCATATTATTGAAATTACTGGCTAATTCTTTTAAGACAAATTTTTTTTTTTCATTATTTATTTATTTATATTATTTTTACTACACTCCAATTTAACTCTCTGGCCATTCTGCATACTCATTTTTTTTATCCTAAAGATTTTACAAAAAAAAATTTTTAAAACAAGTTTCATGAGCAATCTGATTCAATTTTTAAGTCCAAATTCATTGATGGTAATGTTGTAAAAGTAAAAGTGAAGGCCTTATTTCATAGTCATGGAGTAACTGGAGTTTCTACAGTGTCTTCATTTTATATTTGTTGGGAAGATCTTACGTATTAGCATTAATGTATTAGTATTATTTTAAAATTGTGACACAATAGAAATCTCATCTTTTGTAATTTTTTTTTAAGGGTAGAGATCTCCCTATAAATGATTTTCATTATAGAAAATGTCCACAAAATTTAATGATCTGCACTACATTTCAATACAATATATATTTATGTTGTGCGTGAAAATCAAATTTGTGTCAATTTGAAATTTACCAATTAAATTTGGGGTGGGTGTTTGAATACAAAATTCTGATTGGCTAATTTGAATTTCACATGCGTGAATTTCAAATTGACACAGATTCCAAATTCATGCACAACATTTATATAGTAAATAGCAAAATTATTAATAAAAATATTTAGAACAAAATAACGTTTCCCAATTTTCTTGCATTATCACTGCAGTAGCACCTTCAATTGAAAGATCCACCTGTATATTAGGTAGATTTGATGGCTTAACACATTATGCACTGTATTAAGATTATTTTTCATATTTAATATACTATAATCAGATGATAACTTGGAGTTATTGAATAAATATGCAGAGATTGTATTTTTTATATTTAATTTACACAATATCATCTTATTACATACTGATATTGTTGTTATTATTATATTCTTAGATAATTTATTTTGAACAAAAATCAAACAAAAATATTGGAGTTGATGAATAGATTGTATTTTTATATTTAATTGTTTTATTAAATCATTTTTTCATGATATTATTATTAATTGCATATTGATTAGGGATGTTAATCAGTCCTTTTGGGACCGGGTCCTGAACAGTCCCGGACCGGACTTTTTCAGGTCCAGTCCCGCCATTTGGGACTTAAAATCCTAAAAGGTCCCTGTATAACCTTATGCGCTGATTTTGTTTGAACCTCAAAAATTCAGTACGACAATAAGGTTTGAAAAAAGGGTCCAAAAAACCAAAGCAAATAATAAATTTTTTATCATTATATTCAATCATTATTCAAATATTCAATCATTAATAATAATAATAGTAATAATATTAGTAATAATATTAGTAATAGTAGTAGTAGTTTTGAAAATTGTCATAATATTGATTTTTTCATTTGCCAAATAATTAACCAACTACACTTTTTATTGAATTCTTTCTTTATTCATTCATTCGCCCATTCATTTAATTCATTTGCCAATTTATTCATATACATTTTTTTAGCATAGTAATTAATAATAAATAATACAATTATATTAATATAATTAAATGAAATGTCATCATTTACAAATAGAGATGGATTCAATAATGAATTTAATAATAATGAATTTAATAATAATGAATTTAATAATAATGAGTTTAATAATAATGAATTTAATAATAATGAATTCAATGATAATGAATTCAATGACAATGAATTTAACAATGAACAAGACTTTTGTAATAATGATGACGATATTCAATTTTTATATTCAAGATCATCTCCACCTCCACCCCATTTTCACCGACATGACACTTTACCAACAAGATATTTTACCAACAGGACTTTACCAACAGGACACTTTACCAACAGGACACTTTACCAACAAGCATTGTGTTAACAATTTGCCAAGGACTGTGTGAAGACCTGGATAACTAGCTAAAAGTTTGGTTTTTTACAGACAAGTTAAATTAACTGTTAATTAACTAATAACATAACTTATTATCCATACTTTGGATCAAAAACCAGATACATGCGCAATATTTTTTTTTTGTCTAAAAAAATTGATATTCATTGTTTTTATTAAATTTATTTATTATATTTAATTGATTTTACAAAAAAATTTTTATTGTGATACATTGATTAATTATTATTATTATACACAAAATTTTTTTTAAAAACAAAAAAAAATTTTAAAATGAAATATTATGGGCAATGCACTGAAGAAACTCCATAGTTGATCTAATGTTACAGTTGTTACAGTTGTTATGGTCATTCAATACTGTTTGAATCTGTATTTCGTGGTTACGATCTTGTAGTTTCTGTGGAGGTCAACTTCACTGACAGGACACTTCACCGACAGGACACTTTACCAACAAGATATTTTACCAACAGGACTTTACCAACAGGACACTTTACCAACAGGACACTTTACAATCAATCATTGTGTTAACAATTTGCCAAGGACTGTGTGAAGACCTGGATAACTAGCTAAAAGTTTGGTTTTTTACAGACAAGTTAAATTAACTGTTAATTAACTAATAACATAACTTATTATCCATACTTTGGATCAAAAACCAGATACATGCGCAATATTTTTTTTTTGTCTAAAAAAATTGATATTCATTGTTTTTATTAAATTTATTTATTATATTTAATTGATTTTACAAAAAAATTTTTATTGTGATACATTGATTAATTATTATTATTATACACAAAATTTTTTTTAAAAACAAAAAAAAATTTTAAAATGAAATATTATGGGCAATGCACTGAAGAAACTCCATAGTTGATCTAATGTTACAGTTGTTACAGTTGTTATGGTCATTCAATACTGTTTGAATCTGTATTTCGTGGTTACGATCTTGTAGTTTCTGTGGAGGTCATGGTGTTCCTTGCAAGACCATTTCCATGTCAAGTTTGACTTTACTTTGTTCCTTTTGCATCTCTTTTATTATTTCAAAAAGACCTACATGGTCACGACCTACTAATACCTCCCATCTTCTATGCCAAGCTTCTACAGAATTTGTAGTGCGAGGAAGAGCATATTCAACATTGTTAGCAACTGACCAGAGGTATGGTGGAAACATTGGTGTATCTTGAACAATAGTTCCATTTCTAAATGCATGTCTTGCCCTGCCATGCACATAATTATCTTCAAACCACTATACAACTCCAACAGCTTCTGCTGGAATCTCATCTTTTAGCCGATCAAATGCTGCAGGGATGTCAGCAGGATTCAAAAAAGCAAGCACTGGAATTTGTCGAATCACTATTTTTAGCGCGTTGAATTTAAAACTATTATTTCTCCTGCAAAATTCATTTGTTTGCAAAAAAATTAAATTGTTTCAATTGAAAACTATAATGTGGTGTAGTGGTGATACAGAGAGAATGTTAATTTTCTGTTTTTTTTTGAAAGTTGTATGTAATAGAACAAAAAGTATTGCAATAAAGGAAATTTTCGAATGAATACTTTATAATATTGAACTTTTTAAAATGTAAATAACTCTCTGGATTTTTAAAATATTATCTATTTACTATCTTTACGCACACATTTAACGCCTCTATTATTGAAAATGGGGGAGAAACAACAATTTGAAAACTTCAAATTCGGGAAAACTTTAAACTGTTATTTCTCCTGCAAAATTCATCTGTTTGCAAAAAAATTAAAACTGTTTCTATTGAAAGCTATATGTAAATATGTTAATTTTCTACAATATATTGATAAAATACTGGTTTCTGGATATATTAATAATACAATTCGCGTGTGGGACCTTGAGAAAGGTGTATATACTTGTATGTTCTTGGGTCATGCAGATGCTGTCGGGTGTCTTTTTGACTATCCAACCACAAAATGTTAATTCTAGTTCAAATTTGATCATTACTGGTTCAAAAGACTTTACAATAAAAGTTTGGCGATTACCAAATCTTGAGGTTGACCCATCATACATACCTTCATCGCAATCAGAATTTGATAATAATATTCGTACCCTTTATCCCTACAATCATTCCGTTCATGCTTTAGCTGGTGTAGGAAATATATTCATTAGTAAATGGCAGCCACGATCATACTGTAAGAGTATAAAATGTTATTACTAATAGTAATATTCGGTTTCTAAGAGGTCATGCAAGAAAAGCTTATTCATTTGCGTTGGATGTCAACCATAAAAGGTGTATGAGTGGAAACAGTGACGGAACAGTTAAAATCTGGAGCATAGAAAATGGTACAAACTTGTGAACGTTAGAAAATATGTTATTATTATTTTCTTTGTATTCAACATAATTGTCAAAATATTTTAATATGATTTAAGGCTGCTTTATCTTTCTCATAATTATCTTGTTTCTACAGTAGTTACCCCTGCTTCTCACTATAGTCTTCGTGTATGGAACCCTGATAATGGAACATGAAAACACGTAATAACCACACATACAATAAAATGTTTTCAACATGATAAAGATAAATAATAGTAGGTTCAAATGTAAGGTTATGCATGTGGAATGCAAAAACTGGACAACATATACGTGATTCGTTAGTGGATTTGACTAATATATTGTGAATTGGGTTCTATTAGATACATTAATTAAATATATATTTATCAAGCGAGTAAAGTTTAAATGAAAGGTTTGCGTTGCAGCTGTAAAACGAAATAGTTTGATATATTTGATTATGGTGCCTTTGAAATACAAGAAGATAAGTAATGGTGATTGGGTGTGCAAAAAGGTTAATTTGTTGTTGTGATAATTTAATTCATAAGAATTCAATAATAAGACAATAATATATGTAAATGTATTGCGAGATTGTAATCTCACGTGTTGTCTGATAATTTATAGTTTAAATTGTTTTTATCTTTATGCTTACTCCCAGTAAGATTTTGTTTTTATTGCTCACACTTTTCGCGAGACTTCCAACGTTGTTGGTTATGGAATTGCTAATGATTAAAGTTGACCAACTGTTTAATCACGTCTTAATCGAATAGATGTTTGTTTATTTAATGATTATGCTTCTTCAGCATGAACTTTATATGAAATTATTTAATCCAGAAAAGGTTGTTTTATGTAAAGATGTAAATATTGAATAATAATATAATGTTAATTATTAAATCTAATTGCAAGAATTCTGAGAATTCTCTTGACGAATGTTTGTATATAAATATTTGGGTTCCATTTTTCGTAGGTTCATGGCTTCCGCGTTGAATTGGGTTCTGTTGATAATAACTGGGTAAAGTGTAATAATGAGTATTAATATTGAATTTTGCACATATACTCTTTCATATATTGTAAGTCTAGCTAGATCAGAAAAGATCAAAAATTCCATCGACATTTTATTAGTAAACTTTTTGGTGTGAAGATGGAAGGAAAACAAAGCAATTTTAGGTTGAAATTTTCAACAGTTATGAAAACACTACCTTTTGAAATAGAACAATAATAACAGCAATAATAAATCCATGGATTTTACATTGATCCCAATATGGAAACATTTAGTCAAACAATATAAATTTAATGTTACACGAAAAATAGATGACGAAAATTTTTTTTTGATTTTCAATTCCAAAAAATGACCGACTACACTACTTTCATTGATCCTCTTGATCTTATTTTACAAGACTTTTCTACAGACCAAGGTATCAAAATATAAAAATATTTATTATTTAAAGTAGTCTAGTAGTTAGTTACTAAATAAATTTTTTTATAGTTGATGACAATAATAAAAGATTTGTCAAACAACCAATATCAAATATCCCATTATGTTTGTGCAAATTTTCTAAATTTTCTGGGTATTTCATTTCACTTCACAATTGCTAAACAGTATAAGGGATGGTTTTATAAAAAATTTTAATAATCGGTTAATGTTTCTATTCTCTCAGTTTCTTTAAACTCGGCCGCAAATCTAACATCTTCCGGCCTCACCAAACTCCTCCCCGCATGTGCTGCACACCTACCACTAAAGTAACAATAAATTGATCAAAAGAAAAACAACAGTTAATGAAAACGTCACAAATATATTTTAAATTATCGGTTTTCATACATACGCATCCCTAAACAGCCCCATCACCCCCCTTTCTGCTGTCTGTTTTAAATATTAAAATGATTATTAATATTTTACCAGTATGAGAAATTTTCAATCATTTAGTTAAAGAAAAAAAAAATATACCCTCACAAACGACAACCCTAGCCTGGCCTCCTCTCCAATTTCTCTGACCAACCTCTCAAAGGCCCTCCTACTAATTGAAAATCTCCTTTCTCGGCTCTGTAATATGAATTACTCACCAAACTAAATGAATCAAATGAATCAATTATTTCAAACAAATTACTTGACACATTAAAAATAATAAAAGATTGTACCAGTTGTGCACAAAGATATAATTATTATTATTTATTTTATGAATCATTAAACAAACTAAAAAAGGACTTGGAAGAATTAGAAAAGGAAGAAAATGAAGATAGGGGAGCAGAAATGATCCATAAATTAAGTGATGAATTAAATGAATTAGACTTTCTTCTTTTGAAAGAAGAAGATCTCTGTTATATTGGATTATCTCTTGGTCCAGCTAAAAGAATAGCACAGTTAATTAAGGAAATTTCAAGAACATCTTTAATAGATAAGCCATCTACTAATCTTGACACATATTTGTTGATAACTCAAACATCTGGATTGAGGGAAAGTATACTGTTGGCAGCCTTGAGCAGTTAGGTACCTATGATTTTGACAGAGATTCTATTATTTTAGACAGCTCAAGATTGACTATGGTAAGCTTCTCACCACAGTTCAGTGCGGACGTAAATTAGGTGGTGCACCATTCTTGATCGGTTCTCGACCACCGCCTAATGACTCATTGTGGTCATACATTAAGGATCAAGGGTTTGAGGTGAATGTGTTTGATTGGGACATCACAAGCCATCGTGAGAAGGAGGCTGATATAGAACTTGCGTTATCAGTAGCAGAAACGATCACATTAAATGATCCTGGTATTTTAATTATTATTGCTGGCGATAGAGACTATAAACCTGTAGTAAAACGGGCACTGGAACTCAATTGGACTGTGGAGACATGGTTTTGGAATTTAGGTATGCAAATGTTATGTTCGAAGTCATGTGAATTTTTAAATTGCATTATTTGAAATATCCTGTCTTCTATAGGTGCCTCTATTAGCCTTAAATCAAATACAATTTTTTGTCCTCTGGATAATTGTTATCGATCCTTCTCATATGGATTAGGACCTGACCCCAGTGAGAAGAACCAAGTCCTTGAAATTACTGATGGCAACCTCATTCGAAGTTTGAAAAATGAAGACATATTAGAATGGTTTAATACTTTAAACTTGTTCGGTTGGTGGGAATGAGATGGTTATATGGCCGTGCGATTTTACTTTAATAATTCGGAAAACTTGGAAGTGGTAAAAAATTGGATCCTGCACAATTATCAGGAAGTACGAGTCCAAGAAAAAAATTAAGGGAAAAAGATTTTTTAATCAAATATCTGTTTTTCAACCTGATTACAGAACACATTTTTGTTCATATCAGGATGCAGTATCCAGACATTTACCTTATCATATCTTTGATTATCCACAAGAAGATATGAAAGCTAATGATCAAATCAAAATAAAAATTTTTATTATGAATAAATAATAATCAATATAAATAAATTTAGCAAATAAATCTCTATTAAATTTATTTTATTATCATTACTGTTAGTGTTATCATTATTATTATTGACTTCCATTTTTTTATATTAAATGTATTAAAGTGCATCGTAACGTTCCAATGACTTTAATTGGATTTGGATTTGGAACGCCGATCATTCCAAACACTTCAAGAAATAGTCTAGCAAGAACTTGGGAAGCTAGCCCGTCGTCGAAATTATACGAATAAAAAATAATCTATGAAATAGACATGCCTTGGATTCTCCTGCCCTCTCACCAGGGATTATGACGCTCTGTAATTATGGAGCCAACATGCAATTATTTCTTCGATTTGATTAGATATTAACTAACGATGCAATCTAACTTATTTATATTCAATCTAGTAGAGTTGTTAGAACTGATTCTATATTATCTAGCAAATGGTAAGGTACTCTGTCCTGTCCTATTTGTCAATAGGCCCATCAAGTGAATCTGATTCATCCAATTCTGAATTATCCAGCCTGAGCCCAATTATCTGATTCCAGCCCCAAAGGACTGGGACAAAGTTCCAAAAATAAACAATGCAGTAAAGTCTCTCATATAAGCCCGGTATAGCTATGAAGAAAAAAAAGTATCCCATCATATTCGAAAACATCGCAAAAGTAAGCCTCGCAGTAAATCATTGCATTAATATACACCTATTGTCCAGATCATGTGGGTTCCGAATTATAAGATGCCAAGAATAAAAAAGACTAATGTATTTTTGACATGTGATGGTATTGTAAAACAGGACCGAAATGGATTCATCCAAATAAAAAGGGATGTAACTTCTATATCTTACCTTGATTAAATATCATGAAATATCATCATCAATCGCCCATTGAAAAACACCTAAATTGACGTATGTCAATTATTGTGATATTCCATAGGAAAATTTGCCCTACAACTGATTATTTTATTATTCGAATGATAAAAGAGGTTAATGTATTTTTGACATATAAAAATTCTCTGGGCAAAACATAAAAAGGGATATAGATTACACAAGTTACTTGCTTTTGTTAATTATCCGATAATAAAAGTTCATATAGTTGTTTGATTTTATTAAGTATCTGATAATAAAAGGTCCTGTATGTTGTATGAAAAATCATAATCATCACCAGATATTTGCAATATAACAATAAAAATACGGTTAGAACTTCTTAATTGTTGGTAATTTCTTGACGTAAAGTCAAAATTCTATTTTATGGACGCATGATTTTTCAACAAAATGGTTATATTAATTACTTCTGATATCATGGAGTCATACCCCTATAACCCTGGATCAAACCTTACGAGGTTTTGATATCTCCATGTGTTTTTTCATTCGTTATAATACATCATTATCACACTAGTTAACACTTATAAAAGATTGCTCAAAACCCGTAACACTGCTTTTTTCCTTACTTGGGATAGATTGTATGATTTTGGTTTTGATCTACTATTTTTTTTTTTTTTGTAAATTAAATTTGTTGTTTGCCTATATTATTTGTAAATAAACAGTGGTACGGGAAATAAGACGTTGTAGAAGAGTGATCATTATACATGAGCGAACGAACGAACAGATCAAACAGATCGAGTGAGCATTGAGCTGATAAAAAATCAATATTTACTAAACATAATTTTTTGGGAAGCATGAGATGAAAAAAATGAGACGTTTCTTTGATTTATTCATTTGATGTTAAAAAAAATTTTACCTTTTTGGTTTTAATTTTTTAATTTTTTATTTTTTATCTACCACGCCCATCTATCGGAGAGGTTTCTTTTCTTTTGTTTGCTGCGGTCTAACCCTTTGATCAACTTAATCAATAACCGAATGAGTGCGATAATAACTAAAAATAACGTACCATAATAAAATAATAATAAATAATAAATAATAAAAATAAATTGTTTGTTTATGTCGCAAACAAAGTAGTCTATATATATATATATATATAACAAACGAAAATTACACTAGTACTAAAGTGTATGATTATTAAGTAAATACAGTCGTCGCGTAATAAAAATCACATTTGGTCAATGAATGAATGTGCCATTGCAAAGTTTTTGTTCCGTTCGCGAATTAGTCATTTTTTTCGATTATGATTTTTGATTGTGATCCTTCTTCCCTTTAAGTGAGTTAGTTATTTTTTTGATTGATATATAAACTGTTTGTATTTATCGATCGAGCAAAATTCTTTTCAATTCAACAACTCTCTTTTCGATAAAACGATAAATAAAAAATAACACAATAATACTTTGGCTTATTTTTTCTTTATCTTTGACTTTTTTTTTCTGAAAAAATGCCATCGATCAATGTGCGTCATTTGATTTTTTTTCCACTAGTTCACTTGAACAGGAGATCGTCCTATATACGGAATGAATTTTCACAATTTGATTTCAATTTTTTTATACAGTTTAAAATACTTTTACAAGGGTATTACGTAGCAATTTGCTCGAAGAAAAATGTCTGAATTTAAACGTTGCACAGAATGTAAAACCATTAAATCAGCTAAATTTCATTAATTGAAAGGCAATAAATGGAAAGAAGCTGAGAACAACAACTTAGTGAAGGTAACGTGGACAGAAGATGCTGTTTTATGTAACATTTGTTTGATTTTCATGCGTTGTTCATTTTTCGTCTCGATCATGTATCTTAATTTCGTTGTGTTTGCGATCATTTCATTGACATTCATTATGTTAAGGTTATTTTGATTATATCGAGAGAGAAGAGTTAGGAAGAGAGTTATTCTTCAACCAAGTCAAAACCAACCCTTTAAATACATTTTCGAGTAGTATGATTATTTAATTTATTAGACTGTTTCAATGGTTTGTCGCGTGGTTGCTTCCGACTTCTTAGATTCGTTAACGAAATGATTGTTGGTGAAGTGATTGTTGACAAAATGAATCAAACCATATCTATTTCTACTTTATCAATGAGGATTTTTTTTATTTTTATGAGAAATTGGTAAAGCCAAAGTCAGTGGGCTAAAATTTTGTGTTCCCAGAACGGTCTCTCCTGCTCACTTGCACATCAAAAAATTTTGTATGTCATAGTTAAATGTTGCCGTCGCACAAAAATAAAAAAGTAAGCTACTAAACACGAACACGACTCAATAATAAAATATTAATTATTATTATTGTTTTTAAGGAGTAACCCCTTTCCTTTTGTTTTTGCTCCACGTAAGGGCTTTAATTTTAGATGACAGTTATATTCGCTCCTTTATCATAACGGTATATTTGTTTATTAATTATTATAAGGTAAAAAAAGCAACTTTATTTTAAATCTAACTATATTATTATTCAAAACATTATATCTGCTCATTTTAAATCAACTGTCATAATATCTATTTTCAATAAACTATTATAATTTTTTAAGTATTGAAGATGGAGAACCAGCTCTTGAACAGTCTGGAAACACCAAAAGACGATATTTGATTATTAAAAATTACAGTTATTCTTATCTTCCTGGGTAACAAAGGCTAATCTGACTGACGACCCCGAAGATACGATGACGCGATTTAAATCTTTCAGGGGGGGATGCCATGGCCCTGAGATTGAGTTGTTGTCAATGACGGCTGTTAAAGCCTAGAAATTGAGTTGTGGCTGTTAAAGCCTTGAAATCGAGTTGTTTTCAATGAATAACGGCTGTTAAAGCCTTTTATTCGATCAAAGCCTACTAATATGTTCTAATCGCTTCACCCATGGAAGAGTTTATTAAGGGTAATAATCATTGATATTATTACCTGAAGAATTTCCATGGATATGAAGATACGGTTGCATGTTTGTAGAAGGAAGATTTTAATTAAATCTGACACCCTAAATAGTCAATCAGATTTATTATTCATTTAAATTTTCAAATCTATATACGACTTGCAATTGGGAGACGTGTATTCACACGCACACACACACACACACATATACACAAAAAAGAAAGAACCAATTAGACGACGATGCAATGGAACCATCAGATTAAAACAATAAAAATAAATATCAAGATTTTATATCCCAAATGTTAAAATTTTCATTTTTGCATGGTCCTAGTATCATTTATACTTGAACGATGCAATTATTATAATACGCATTGCATAATCATTGTGAATAATCTAATAGACATGATACAATAGTGGAAACAATGGTGCTCATATTCAAGGAAAGGACTAAATAACGACAAAAAAGATAATATAATAATATAGAGGATGGGGCCTTTTTTCGTGGGAAAGGTTATGACTTTTCCAAATGTTTTAAATTTGATTCTTTGACTTATTATTATTTATTGTGATCATCACAGAAATTTCAATATCAATTTTTTTAATGATATTTTCACAGCTATGCCATTGAATGAATAACATTCCAACCAATAACGCGTGCCAAATCCTATTATAAATTTACCCGAAACGCTTTTAATAACTAGGCGATCGTGACCTATTGGAAGATTCAGTGAAGGTGCTAGGAGCAAGACTTGGACTAGAAGAAATTCCTATCATTATTAAACGACGCATGTTTAAATTATTGAATTGTATATAGATGATTTACTATATCTTCTTTTTTTCCTTGTCATTTTATTTTTCTGGGTATGATAGAAACATGCTCATTGGTTAAAATTTTATCAATTGTTTATTTGTTGAGGTTTCGAATTATACTATATTCTGCTGGAGTTTCTACTCTTTGCATTCGGTCAATGACTGATTGTGTTGTTTTTGCAATCATTGTTTTTTTTTAACTAAATTAATACCAACAAGTATATTCGTTGTCATCATAAATTTTTCTTGCTGGTTGGTTTTACCTTTAGACTAATAAAAGTTTGTGGGGGCGGAAGAAATTGGCACGGGAGATGGAGGTGAAGGCGGAGTGGTGTGACCTTGTTTTTTTTTTAATTAATATATGGTATTTGTAAAGTGATTCTTGCCTGCACCAAACCACCAAACTCTGTTTTCATAGAATGTTTATCCAATCCAGTTCAATTACAATAATAAATTGTACAAAGTGTAATATACCAATATATAGACGTTTATAAAAAAAAATGTTATCAGTATAATATTTAAAATAATCAACACTGATCCAATCAAATAATATAAATATGGAAATCCCATCAAAATAGCTACTTGTTTGAGCAACCTTTATTCCTGTATGTCTGGCTTTCCATGATTTTTTACTTTTACATATCGCTTTTCAAAAATGGTAATGATGCAGGGATTCCATGTACAGATGCCACAACTGAAAAGGCTCTTGCCGTGGTGTTTCTAACATATTCATCAAGATGATCAATATCTATTATGTATTTTTATCATATAAATAATTAATAAATAAAGTATTATATTTTATTAAAATATGTGCATGTATTATATTTATATGTGTATATACGTACCTGATCTCATTGTAGAAATCACTTTTGGTAATCCAGCAGCTATACTTAAATTACTTATAATTTCACGGTCCTCTATTTTATATAAAATTCAAATAATAATAATCAGTATAACAATAAATTATTAATTTTCAATAAATAATTTGATTAAATAACAATCAATTTGTGGTATCTCTTGCCTGAATACACGAACTCTAAAGAAGGAAAAAAAAAAAATTACTAACCACATCTTGCAAAATAATAATCTTCAATCAAAAGCGGTTCAATGACTACAAGAATTTTATGGACATATGGACAATCAAAGCATCGAGCTTATAAAGAATACGATCAATTACTTTAACTAGTAAATGACGTTCTTGATCTTCTAAATTTTGAGACATCAATAGAGAAAGAATCTGATTAAAAAGTGCTCCAGCTCCAAAGTCCCTAGCTTTATCCATGATTTGTCAAAGTGCAGTTTTTCTCATTATAGATGTTCCATTTTTTATTTTAAGAAATAATCTCATAATCTTGCATTCCTTCAGGTAATTCACTTTCATCTTTATCTTCTAATAATTTACCAAAGAGTTGCTTATCTTCTTGTTTAAAAAATGGCAAGTTACCAACATCTGGTATTTCTGGAGGTTAACCTTTGCCTACCATTGGTGTTGGTGTGGCCATTAATTTACAAGCAGAAGTTCTGATCGGTACATATCCTGATAGTGGTTCCAGAGTTTTGTAACCAGTTGAAGGAAACATTGCATTAGGCTCTTCATCTGATAAAGGTTTATTACGTGCTTTTGGATCTTTTTCCATAGTTGTACTTTTTGCAATTATTGAAATGCTTAAATATATTATTGAATAAAAAATTTGTTTTTTATGAAACAAACCTTCAGGTGTCATAGGCACGAGTAGGAGTCATTAACTCCAAATTCCCAGCAGGTGTGGCTCTAATTTGAGCTTCTGGATGAGTAGGTGTTTCATCCCAACGAGATTTCTTTGTTGAAACTTGAGGAGTAACATCTCATCTATTTCGTTTGCGTGGTGTTTCTGTCACTGAACCTTCCGAGCCTCTAGGTGTTTCGTTCCATATATTGCTCTTAGAGATTGGAGTATTTTCTTCAAGATTAGACCATTCAGAGGTTTGTTTAAGTTCTACTTCCATGTCAACAAGAACAAGATTTTTTTTTTAATAATAACAATAAATGTTGCTCAAATCCATATGCTTGTCACAGTCGGATTGGCAACAAAAATTGGTATTTGGTTAAATGAGATTGTCTGAATATTTATTCCATGATGTAATATCAAAGGTCATGTATATTCATTTGTCGGATCTTTTTTTTTTTGGTATTAGTATTGAATTAATTATGCCCGCATCAATATATAATTTCTCTGCTAAATTTGTTTTATTAACAAAATTATAATAATTTCAACCAGGTTACATGTGCTTTGTCCCAAATAAAAAACCAGTTTATCCATGCATCCTTCCGTCTTTAAAATAGTAATGTCTTAATTCCTCTGCTAGCTATGATCAAAATCCAAAGCTTCTCAAACACGCACACACGCATATTCAAAATAAATTGAATGAATAGAATAGAATTAATAATCACCCTATTACACAGAAATCCAGAAATCCAGTAAAATTAAGGAATCTGTTAACCTAGAAATCAGCCGACCAGAAATCCAATAGAATTGTTGATTTTTGACCAGATAAGCCAATCAAATCACAACGACCAGACCTTCAAATTCTAACCGCAGGTCAAGTTCAGGGAACAACGCGGGTACTAAACGAATGATTTACTTAATAACTTTATATAGAATTGTTATTAAACCACATCAAGGATAGCACCTTCTAACGTTATCCCCAACGGTCAGACCCAGAGCCCCGATAAATGTTGATACTCACTGAAAGAGTTGTACAGCGCAGGTAACTAAACGAATGATTTGCTTAATAGTTTTATATGTAGTCTATTATCAAACCATATCAAGAATAGAACTGTCGGTCATCGTACCCTCTCATTTAATGCAAATAACAACAAGTTTAAGAACCAGAACGGCCATTAACAAGCCCAGAAATCCCTAAGGAATCTGTCGCCCGCCTCCTCGAGATTTAAAATCCGTCGTTAGAGTAGGATACTAATTCATTAACCCCACCCTAGAAGGCTTTGACACTATAATAATAGTAAAAATAGATGTTAAAATTTTTAATTTTTGCATATTCATGTATGCGTATGTGTTTGCATATGTATAAATTTTTTGAAATGATAATGAAGAAATGGAAAAAAAAGAAGTAGTGTATATTGTAGCTGTAGTAGACATAGGTGTATGCTAAGAATGTTAGCCGAAATTGCTCTTTTAATCAATGAATCCAAATGCCGAAATGGTTTTTCATAGTTGCCGAAATTAACTTTATCGGTTATCGAAATTATATCCAAAATTATTTGAACACTGTAACTCAATAGCCAAAATTCTGGGTAGTTATTTTATGTCTATTGATATAAAGAGTATTGTAAACCCAAAATTGCTTGCCGAAATTGTTGTGTACCAATTTTTTTGTTGATGATATAGAGAAGAGAGAACATTGAATTTTTTATGGGAAAAAAATAAACATTTTTATGATCGTGCAATTTCACTACTAGTCGCGGGACATTGCAGATCAAGTGTCATTCAATATAAACGTTACAAAAAAAAAATCTCTGTTTTTCATATAGCAAGCGATTTTCAACCATAATAAATTTTTTAGAGCCAGACTGGGGCTTTTAACAACAGTTAAAAGAAAAGGCTAGCTTTAAATATTAGTTATTCTACGCCAGGTTGCCATGTAGAGTTATTAATGAAACGTAATGGGTTGGGTTGGGTTCATATTATTGTAGAGCAAGGGTTAACCCAACCCAACCCGGGTTATAATAAAATATTTTGCTCCGGGTTAGTATATACAAAAAAATAGAAATCTTAACCCACTCCATGATGGAGTGATACATAACTCGGGTTGATGCCAGAACATTATGCTCCATTTAACAACCCTATTGCCATGACATCTTATAATTATTTAATATTAATATTATCAATGTTGATTACGAAAAGAAAATCGATTATCATGATAAATAGAAGCTCTGTTCCCACAGTTTGATTTCAATAATATATATACAAAATAAAAAACACATGTATTAACAATATCTATAAAAAGAAAAACAAAAAATAATACATGTACATATATATAAAATGCAACAAAAAATTGTTGTACCTCTTGCCATCAATAAACAACACCTTGTCTTCTTTAGAGCAAGCCATGCTGAACAACAACGTTCACGCTTTCTCGGCTTGTAAAAAATAAATCGTTTTTTCAAATTAAAAAAATGAGAAAAAAGAAGAAAAGAAGAAACAAAAGGAAGATTAAACAAGTATTTATCATTAAATTATGGTTGTTGCCATCACTTGGCGTCACTCTAGTTAATTATAGCAAGATAATCATAAGTTAACCTCTATTTGTATTTAGCTAGCTCTAAAGATAATAACCGGTCAAATCATTCATCATTTCATCCTACACCCTCAAGTAAACAATATCTATTTTTATTTTTATTAACTAAAAAAAAAATTTTAATAATCTTTATTTTTTAAAATCCAGATTCATCATCATTCAATACACTATTGGTCGAAATAATAATTCTAACCCTAGAATATCTAGAACCAAAAGAGTTGTGTAGGATTTCTGAAACCTGCAAGAAATTAAAAGCAATAATTGATAGATTTTTGTGGAGAAGTCTTTTCTTGAGAGAAGGTTTCGAATTAGATTCTGAAGATAAAGTTTTATTAAATAATAAGATGATATTTTGTAAACATTACATCATGAGACACAATTGGAATAATCGTTGCTAACACCATAAATCTTTCAAATGCAACTATCACATTTCAACGGGTTTGGTAGTTGATATGGACAGGATAATCGTTGCATTTGATAGTAATTGTATAAATATCTACAATATTACAATGTGCAAACTAACAAAAAAATTAGGACATAAAAATTTTGTCACATGCATAGGATATTTTGAAAACATCTTGATATCAGGATCTTTGGACAAAAAATTTGTATATGGGACATATCAAAAGGAATATGCCCACACGAATTCGTTGGCCACACAAAAGCTGTTAGTTGTCTTCAATTCATCACTCCGCATGTCAAAACTATAACAGAAAAATTCCATTCAAAAATAATCAATTTAGGTACTAAAGAACCACACATTCCTTTGATTATCACTGGTTCAAGAGTAAAGACTAGTGCTGTAAATTATGATGGTGGCAGTAATTATATTTACAGCATATAAAAAGTGACTGCAATTACCCTTGCAACCACTTTTGCAACCATACTTTTTCCTTTTTTGGATTACGACACTAGTCTTTATTCAAGAGACTCGATATTAAAAGTATGGTGTCTGCCTGACCTTGTGATTGATCCACCATATCATCCAAGTGTATCTTCTGTCAGTACTGATAATCCATATTATCTTCACACACTTCAAGGCCATAATAATGTCGTTTCTTGTTTAGCAGGTACAGGTAACATTTAAGTTAGTGGTAGTCATTATTGTAATGTGAGAGTTTGGAATGTCATGAGTGGTGAAAGTATTTGGTGTTTACAAGGGCATGAAAGAGAGATTTGTGATGTTGTATTGGATGTTAAACGAAATAGATGTATGAGTGGAAGCAGGGATGATATTGTTAAGATTTGGAATATAAAAGATGGAACAAGCATATCAACACCAAGAGTATGTATATATACATTTTAATTTGTAATAACAATCATTTATGACAAATAAATATATATTATTATAAATTACAAATTAGGATATTCTCCTTCACTTAGCTTTTCTAATGATTATCTTGTTTCAGTGGTAACTAAATCAAGTCTCCACATATTGAACCTTGATAATTATGCATTTAGGAAAATATCAGCCAAAGTGATAACATGTTTTTGTTAGTGATGTTAGCCGGCTAAGAAATTTATCGGCTTAGCCGGCTTAGCCGGCTTACACGGCTCAGCCGGCTAAGAAATTTTTAAACGGCTTAGCCGGCTTGAGCCAATCAAATTCCATTCTCAAAAATAATAAAAAATATTCATTCATTTGTAATGCCGCCAAAAAAGGAAAAGAAAACTAATGCACAAAATAAGCAATTAATTAGTTCCAACACTCATAGCAAAGCAAATTCTTGGTCTGGTGGGTCATTGCATAACAATATTAACAATGGGTTAAATAGCAGTAGTAATATTAATAGTATTAGTAGTGGTAGTAGCAATATTAATAATTGTATTAGTAGCAGTAGTAGTAATAATCGCAGCAATGATAATAATAGTAGTAATGATAATAATAGTATTAATAATAATGAAACATTTGATTATGATAAGTTAAATAGCAATAGTATTTGTAGTAATAATAATATTAATATACTGTTTTTGAGAGAAAATTATAAACTTTTTGATCAATAAGTTGATTAATTTTTTTAATTTTTATATTAATTAATTTTTTATTATGTTTTAATTGAATTTTTCAATAAGAATAGAATAAATAATTCATTTGATCAAATGTTAGCTGGCTAGAATTTTTTACCATATTCATCAGCGTGAAAATGAATTTCTATATTAATACTAAAAATTTTGGAAACAAAATTCTAATTGTCCAATTTAAATTTCACGCACAACGTTTAGTAAAATAATAAAAAACCCCGATTTTTAATGAATTCATACAAAGTATTAGTATGTTATTTGTCTACTAAATTATTAGATAAAAAATTTATTCAAGTTCTTAGCCGGCTAAGCCGTTTATTACCTAATTTGGTAATTTTATTTCCATAACCAGAAGATAACGCAGAAATCTATTACCAAATTTAGAAATTATGTATGCAGATTATTAGCCGGCTTAGCCGGCTAAGGTTTTTCTACCAGCTAACATCACTACAATCTGGGTGCTTGATTGTTCGTGAAGTCTCCTACTTTTTGTCATTTTTGCTTGCATGTGAATTGGTCCAATTATCAACAAAGTCTATTAAGCACAGATACTCAGGACTTCTGTTTTATATTGCTTGTAGGTAAGCAAATGGTCATCACCAATAAAGCATTTTTGGAAAATTCAAGATGAAAGACAAAATATTGTGATGAGAAACAAGTTGATTGAAGATAAAACCAATTTACAAGAGGAAAAGGCAAGGATGAAAGTTCAGGAATTGCAGGTATTTTACTATCCCCCAACAATCTAACATGATGGACAAAAATTCATTCTCGATTCATTCCTGTACACAGACAGCCCAGCATATGACCATTGCTATGGTGGCAACAGAACAAATTCAAGAATATGCCACGTCAACTACCACCAGCATTGCAGAGAGATTCCTTGATAATAGCAACAAAGGAACATCAAAATGTATCAGAACTTACAAGGTAATAACTTTCATTGATTTTATTGTTGCTAGTCTAACAAAATTTTAATTGATTACCCTTGCAATACAAACAGGATAGTAATGATGACGATGTTAACGAAGATAATTTTTTTTGGGTACCAGATGAAAAATCATCTGCTGATAATCCTTTTTTGATCAAGATCCAATAATGAATTCGAAATAGTAACAGTGTCAGGGTATTTAGACGTGGTATGGTGATTTTTTCTAAAGCTTTTAATTGTTGAAAATGTGCAAAATGAAGAAAATGAAGCAAAAATACTGTTTCACTCGCCACGAAATTATAATGAAGTTGCAATTTTTCTTACTCCAAACAAACGACAGATGAATAATGGGAGATTGTTCAGTATCTTGATGCCATGAGGAAATTATTGAAATATGATCAAGTTGTAGTTCAGAGACCACCTGTGTGGACGGAATCTTTAAATACTTATATTGATAATGTTTTGAAGGTGGGTTTTCGCAACATCAATTAAGAAGCCAATAAATTTTTAGCATCTTTGCTACCATGTTATAGAAACGGGAAATAATTTTAAGTCAGAAATAATGCAAAAAATTGATGGTGATGAATACAACATGTTTCGCCTTTATTGTGAGAAGATATTAATAGACTTAAGTTTTTTCCCATTTATTGTTGTTCTTTAGATGATTTGATACTTAACACTGTTTCCTGACTCTAGCTACAATATGGTCGATAGATATATTTCCAAATTTTTCAAGAAAAATTGGAGAACGAAAGTATATCGTTCAAAACATTTCTTCTTTGTTCAAATTTTATGAAGTCACGTTTGGTAATATGTGTTTTGATTGGATCGAATCGCATTCACCAGCATCAAAATTAACGAAAACACTTACAAACTCTGGTATTGTTAAGGTCGATATAAGAGGTAAGCAATAGTATATGATTATAATTGCAAATGACTATTCAAAACTTCTTCCTTAATTATTCCAACAATCCTAAAAGGTGTCCGGTTATTTGATGATAAAGAAATTTTTCACGTAGAAGCACCTTCCTACATATAAAAGTTTTCAAGAAACATTCTAAGCCCTTTAATATTTTGATACAATAATCTGAGATTTACTTTATACATACATTCAAAAGTTGGAACAAGTGAGAATAGACAGGCACAAAATGCTAAGGTTGTAGTTAGACAAATCACGGGATACTTGTCAGATAAAGAATTGAAATATGAATAATCACAACATATGAGAGAACATGGTTGTTAAAACAGGATAATGGCGATCCAGGAGATTTATACGTACATAAAAAGAATAAAGTTTGTAATACCAAAACATAGTATTTTATTATTTGTTAAACATTGTCAACTGACGATTTTTTACCATTTTTGCACCTACAAGAATTTCTCTGCTTCATTCGCAGATTGTCAATTAAATCAATTATTTTTAATTATCTATGTAATTGCTTATTGCAATTTTTTCTCTTTAAAAATAAAATTTTTAATTACCTTCAATATACATACACTTTTAGAAAATGGACAAAAAATCAGGAATCTTCATGGACCAAGATATAAATGACTATTACTATTATGAAGATTTTGATAATATAATATTAACATTATTTTCTAACATGAGCTGTTGTGCTTTTATAAGCTATTTTGATATAGACATTATTCATTATGAATGTGGCCAGCCAGCTTTATTTGTCCGTCATTTACAATATTTATTTGTTTGAATTAATAAGTCACGTTATTCTGAGTCGATTCTTCCTTTTAAGGAAACATTGACACAGAATTTCTCATATAGATGTAAAACATGTGGGAGCCAGTTAGTGTTGGTTTCCAAAACTAGAGAGTTTCGCAACCGTGCAAAAGTCAAAAGGTTTCGCCATAAGTCAAAACTAGTTTTGATTTTTGACTATTGACTTTTGATTTAGTTTTGACATATAAATTTTAATTTTAGTTTTGACTTTTGTCTCTTCGAAATAGTTTTGGCAACCAACACTAGAGCCAGTTCGCAGTTCCATGTCCGGTTCGGTTTAGAACTGGTTCCATAGTGAAACCGCTCCATCCCTATTCATCATAGCTTTGCATTGATGTTCTTTTATTGGTTATGATTTTTCTTTCCTCTTGGTAGATTTCATAAGTAATCTTTTCTTTTCTTAGATAAGCTTCCAGCATTTGAGTATCATTTATTTTAAAAATGTAAGGAGTAATTTTTTCACCTTGTTCTTTCTTCAAAATACTTCTAATGGTGCTATGATTTTTAGGTTCCATAGTAGATCTGATGTAAATTAGCTTCATATTAATTATTTTTATATAGGGATAGTTCTATATATCACTTAACAAATGGAATATTATAAAACTAATTGTGATGATAATAACTAAATTTTGATCCCTGAAATTTTTGGTAATATATACCAATGTTCATTTTGTCTGATTTTGTTGCAGCATGCCCATATACAAAAATTATTGGATCATACATTACTGAAAATAGTAAATATTATCTCTCAAGATTTACAAAAATTACGTGAACCGACTTATAAAGGGTCCATTTATTATTTTCCGGTTGGAGGGGTTGTCCGACTTGCAAGCTTAACAAGAATTTATATATGTATCCGACTTATCAAGAAGTTTTTAATATTAAATATAAAAAAAGAGCTGGAAATTTTTGTCCGAGTTGATTTGTCGTGTTTATCTGTGTATTAGTATTAATATACGGGTTTCTATTGAATAAACGAATAAAACGAGATAATACGAATAATACGAATAAACGAATAATACGAATAAACAAATAAACGAATAAAACGAATAATACGAATAATACGAACAATACGAATGATAATTCGTATTACTATTACGGATAGAAACTCTAATACTAATATTCGTTCAGAGAATCAAAATTAGCCAATCATGTTGATTAATAAGTTGTTAATAATAAAAATTACAAGCTCGAATATTTTTTTTTTCCCAATTTGTTTTAGCTATATACGTGTCGCGAGTATCTTCTTCTCCTAAATAGGAAAGATCACCGTGTTCCAAAATCTCATCTTTGATAGTAAAATCGTGCGACTAAGGATTTTTTTTTATTAATAAAATTGAAAAAAGATCTAAAGATTGCAAAAATAAAAAGATTTTTTGAAGCACACGATTTTTTTTGATGGTCTGCACCATAATATATACATTATTGAAGTGTCAATGCTGGTAGACTAATTTACTAAATTTGAACCCTGTAATCCAATGTGACACAATGTTCATTTTTGTATGGTTTTGTTGCGGTAATGCTCATATATTACATATTATTATGATATTCGCGTGCTAATATAATATATATAACGTGTATATGTAGCATTTATCGTCAAGATATATTGTCATCGGAGGAGGGTTTCTCCAAAGATATCTGTCAAAAGGTTGATTTTTCTTGATATGCAATTTTATTATTATCCGATTATTTATTATTATTATAATCTCTTTTAATGTTGTACGAATGATAAGAAAAAATTTTTTCAATTTTTAATTTAATTTAATTAATTTTTAACGCTAATTAAAAATAATAAAATGTTATCAGAAAAAATTAAAGAGACGAATTGGTCTGCCATTAAAAATGCGCCTTTTCCTGCTGAAGGAGTGGGTAACCAAAGTTACAACAATTATCATTTAGTCGGCGGAATGATTGGTTTACCCTTGTTTTTCGTTTATTCTTTTGGTTTGGGCTTCTGGTCTTTTATTATTTTTCTCCTTCCTTTGGGACTTGTGGTTTTTGTAGGATATTTTTTTGGCACTTCAAAATACTCTTCACCATGGAAGAATAAAGTTAACCTTCCAGGAAAAAATGTTGAAGAGTATATCAAGATAAAGGACGCATCATTATCAATATACTCTGGCAGAAAAAAGATTCCAATGGAACTTTTTTTTGAGAATTATTTTGATAATAAAATCGATCTTTGTGGTGATGCGCTTGAAATCCTCGAAGCAAGACATGATTGGGCATCGTTTGAATTTGGTTTGATTCAAGCTAAATTTTTTATATCTCAATGGATTCCTGAAACTATAGTTCATTCCAAAAAACAAGATGAAGATCAAGTCAGAGATCATTATGATCGTGGTGATGATTTTTACGCTGCATTTTTAGGTCCAACTATGATTTATACATCCGGGATCATATCTGATGCTACTAAAAACGAAACTTTAGAAGAAATACAAGAGAACAAGCTCAAATTAGTTTGCGAAAGAATGAAGTTTAAGAAGGGTGAACGACACTTGGATATTGGTTGTGGTTGGGGTACGCTTGTAGCTTATGCATCAAAAAATTATGAAACTAACTCAACTGGTATTACACTTGGACGTAACCAAACAGCCTTTGGTAATAATAGAATCAAAGAATATGGGGTTAGCCAAGAACAAGCAAGTATTCACTGTATGGATTATCGTGATATACCTCCTACTCCAAAATATAATAAAATCACATGTCTTGAAATGGCAGAACATGTTGGCGTTAGGCTTTTTTCCACATTTTTGGAACAAGTCAGAGACATGCTTGAAGATGATGGTTTATTCTTTTTACAAATTGCAGGTCTCAGACGGTATATAAATTCATAATATATAACAAAAATAAAATGTAATGTTTGAATTTATTTCTAGTTTATAATCAATTTCAATTTCAGTGCATGGCAATACGAAGACTTGATATGGGGATTGTTTATGGCTAAGTATATTTTCCCTGGAGCAGATGCCTCTTGTCCTTTAGCCTGGGTGATTAATCAATTGGAATGTGCAGGATTTGAGGTTTATAGTGTAGACACAATTGGTGTTCATTATTCTGGTACTATTTGGCGTTGGTATCAGAACTGGTTAAAAAATAAAGATACTATCATTGCAAAATATGGAATAAGGTAAATTAATAATAATAATAATAATAAATAGTAATAATAATAATAATAATAATATATTTTTATAATAATGGAAACTAAAATATTATCGTTTATTGTTTTTAATTATTAGATGGTATCGGTAAGTTTTTATATTTTTTTTATATTTTGATTCCTATTTATAATATACACATACGTTGTATTTATATATATATGTTTCTTTAGTATTTGGGAAATTTTCTTGGCTTGGTCAACTATCATTTCTCGTCAAGGCAGTGCCACCTGTTATCAAATAATCGCTCACAAGAATTTGAATGCCTTTGATCGCGCAAGTTTAATCACTGACAGACTTTTATCTTAAATATCTTTCCCATATACTATTTTTCATGTATATTTCTTTGTATATGGTCATTTCTTTTTTTTTTTGATATATATGTATGTATATTTATATATATTTATGTACAGTACTTACTATAATATATCTTGATGATCATTAATTTAATTGACAAGTTGTGGTAGTGTGGGCCAATAAAAATTGTAAAATTTCAAAGAAATTCATCATCATCACACTCTAGTGATTGATTCATCGTAATCCTAGTGAAGGAATTCCCTTGTCACTTTTAAACTTCAAAATTAAAAACTTGCACCTAAACTTCTCTTATGAGGTCATTCTACATACCAAATATTGACTAGCCTGTATTTTTCAAACCAGACACTAAAGATGGCACAAGAACGGTTTTTATTTTATTATTAAAATTAATGTGTATTTACTATTACGCGTAGTTTACCTTAAAGCCGAAAATCGAAAAATATCAAGTTAACACAACTCGTGTGCATGTAAAAGTTTCAATATTGACTCGCCTATGTACGTTTCAAACTCGGGCACTAAAGACAATTTAGATTTCATGACATGTAGTTTTGCTGTAAGAAATATTAATAGTTTAATTCGTAAAAAAGAAGAAATTTTTTCTAAAACTTGTTGCTTGAAACTAGTGAATGTTAACAACGTAATTTGCTTCAGGCTAGGTAGGACTAACGTTGGTTAATTAGTGAGTGTTAACAAAGTATTGTCTAAAGGTCAATTGAAAATACTGACAGTGTTATTGTAATCGAAAGCGAGTTATTTTATTGGTTTATTACATTGATTAACACTATGTATATCAAATTGGACTGGTTTGAATATTTCCGTGTTTTCCGATTTTCTTTTCGTAAACCATTTTCGATTTATTTCCAAGGTAACTCTTTTAAATTATACAGAACTCATATGGTATATATATTTGAATTAGATTCGAACCAAATCAAACCAAACTATTTCATAGCAAATCAATGCACAATTCATATTTCAATTTGAATGAAACAAATCAAAAATTAGGTGATTTGAATTTCATTGATTCATTAGAACCTTACTCTCAATACTAATAATAATAACAGAGAATTGATTCATCACCCTGAATTTTAGACATTACAAATAGCAACTTTTTCTGATGTTAACAATTCACGTTTTAAATAGTTTATTTGATATAAATGTAAAATTCTTTTTATCAATTTTAAATTTGACCATAAAATAAAAATATAAAATAAAAATATAAATATAAGGTATAATTAATAAATGCATCATAAATCCTTTTCCTTTATTATAGGCAAGTAATAAATGATCTTATTAGTAATAATTAATGGGTAGTATTTTTCCAATTAATTAGCAATGAAATTTTTATTCACCTTATCAAATCAACATTTAGAGAAAAGAGTTGACTTCAAAATTTAATGAGCTATCATTACTTGTATAGCTTTTAATTTAGTAATTTCATCATCCAATATTCTGCTTGTATGGTATGCATCTGGATGTGATTTGTGTATTTGTTGTGAATCACTACTATTACTACCAGTAGTAGTATTATTAAACGTTTCTCCGTGTTTATTTTTAGCAAAAATAAGAAGTTCTCCAATAGTTGGCCTTTTAGATGGATCCACTTCTCCATCATTTGTGCATAATCAGCAGGCGTTCCTGGTAATATTGGTGGTCGTAAACCTTCATATATATCACAAATTAAATTACAATTGTGAGCTCTATCATCAAATGGTGGATGGCCTGCAAATATTTCCCACATTAACATTCCAACACTATAAATATCAGTTTCTTTTGTGTTTTTTTATTAATTTTGTCTCTAGTAGCTCAGGTGCAGTGTATGATATAATTCCATAGATTTTATTTCATCAACTGATCCACATAATCCTAAATCAGTAATATAACAAGCACCTCCATATAATAATATATTATCACTATGTAAATCACAATGGATTAAATCTTTTTCATGGATGAAATATAACGCATTACATAAATGTATAAAGATTGCAATTCTGTTTTTTAATGTTAAATTTAAATGATTTTTTTGTAAGTAACTCCTTAAATTTCCTTCTGGATGATAATTTAAAACAATTACATAATTTCCATTATCTGGGAATTTAGTTATACCATAGCAAGAAACAATTGAGCTGATTTAATTTTACAATAATTCATTGCCTGAAAATAAATATAAATATTAGTATTATATAATACAGTATTGTATATTTTTTGTTTAAATGACACTACCAACCTCATCAAAAAAGGCTTTTCCTGGATTACTTGAATTATTTAAACCTTTTAATACTACATATTGAGCACCAAAATGATGAAATTCTTTTTTATTTTCATCATAATCATTATTCTTCCTTTTGTCCATATAATTGTATACATCACGATTATTAATTACATTCAATTTCTTACAAAGCATATTTTCTTTTACAGCAGCATTGTTAGTTTTTGCAACCAATCAATGCTCACAGCCTCCAATCTTTTATACTCTTCCAAAACTGCCCTGGAAATTTTTTAATTGAGAATAATCAAAATCAAGGATTTGCAGTTTTTCCAATGAGGGGGCTCGACTCATTGCAACATACACTTGTCCTTCAATAAACATACTTTCATCAGCATTCAATGTTACATGTGGCAAGGTCAATCCTTAAGTTTTATGAACAGTCAGAGCAAGTGTATTCTCAAGAGGAAATTGATTCCTTCTCGTTATCATCATATTTTACAGTATTAAAAAAGTTTTTGTTATCTGAATGTTTCATATTTTCACCTTCTGTACGTTGGCATTTATATGAATTGCCAGCTGGATTCTTCTTATCTTCAGTTTCAAAACCTGTTTGATGTAATATTCAATAAAGGCAAAATAATAGTAATGCACTGTAAAAAATTAAACTATGCTATATATACATAATCACTGTTTCAACTCACTAGATCCTTTTTTTATCTGTGTCTTGAATGACCATTTATCCCCAATATTGCCAATGTTTACACCTTTGCAAGAAACAAGTTGTATGTAGTTTGTTCCCACATTAATATTCTTTTCTTTAAGAGTTTCACCAACACTGGACCATAAAATATCAATATTACTTCCTGATTTACATTGATTCTTATTCTTGGTACAAAAAAAATTGAGAAAATAAAGAGAAAAAAATGTGATTAACATATTTAAAATGCTTTTGGCATACTAAAACAATACTATTAATGTATCAACCATAACGATCTAAAAGATCATCAGAAGGACAACTAAAAGTTGTGTCTTCCTTGTTATGGATGCCACAACCACAACGATCTAAAAGATGATCAGAAGGATAACTAAAAGTCATGTCTTCCTTGTTGTGGACAGCCACAGTCAACTAAAAGTTTACTGCAGAGGGCATTCCCTACAGAAAGATAGTACTTGCCTGACAATTGACTAAAAGTTCGTTAGCTTTCCAGATTTTTGGGAGATCTGAGCTTCAATTGATTATCGCATGTAGACTTTTATGAAATGCGTCCGTGGCCTTGCTATAAATTAATTGTTCAGGATCATTTTTGTGAGTCTCAATCCAATTTTTGTGAACTGAAAAGCAGACCAGTTTTTAACTGGAGTATCATCGAAATAACTATTCCATAGATTCATAGTAAAGTGTTTTCAAGAGAGTATATATGTCTATAATAATTAAGGGGTATATTGATGTGCAAAAACATCCCAAAATATCCAATTTACATTTTGATAAAAACTGATTCCACGTGATTCTTGCTCTGTCATGGAATATCGGGGTGTAACATGCCTATGTAGATCAAAATTATATATTTTTTTATCAGAAAAATACTATCACTATCAGTCGCAGGACATTGCGGATCTACAGGGGGTCAAGTGTCACTCACTAATAAAATTTTTTTGATCAACACGGAATTTTATATGAAAAAATGAAGAAAAAAATCATGCTTTCATACACAAACTTGCCTGATTTAATCAAATTGTTACTTGAATCATAAAAAATAACAAATATATGAAAAAACCTTTATTTTGATGTATTTTGCCAGGGTAAACAAATACCACTAAGCAATAATCTTAACATGAAGTTGGACTACCAGTTCTATAAGGTTCTATAATAATAATAAATTAAGAAACTGGATAACATGCACAATTTCACTTTGGGCTTAATTTTTTTCATAATAATAAATGCAATAGTTAAGTTCTAATTTCCAACCTTTAAATGTTTATTTTTTTAAATTACAATGATTTGTTTATAGAAAAGTATTAACTTCAAATTTGCTTTTAAAGATTATTTTCATAATAATAATAAACATTTTACCTAATAATATTAATATATTAATATACATTGCTGGATGAAATATAAGATTGTATCAAATAAAATTTATTTGATATTTTCAAACAAAACCAAATTCGCATAACAGACTCTTTTCAAGAATGGTATTAATAAAATGGAATTAATTTGGTTTTTTAATATTTTTAAAGGTTAGCTTCATTAATTTTTATTTCATCTATTTTTTATATATATTTAGAAGTGTAATGATTAAATTAAAAAGTATTTATTTATTAATGCATTACAAGGATCTGATGGGGATGTTATTAATATGTAATATATATAGGTTAAAGAAAAGAAAATTTTGTTAATGATTATTAATATTTTATTTATTATAGATGCTGGTCGCAATTCTTGGTGATGGTTGCAACCATATTTGCGACATATAAAAATGGTTTGCGACACCTGGTTGCAACCACTTTGCGACCACTTTGGTTCCCTTTTTTGGATTGCGACATGGAACACTATTATTTATACATTTATATATTAATGTAAATAAATAACATATGTAAAATTTTGAGTTAAAATCATATCAATTGACCAGAAGATGACAATTATTTCAAGATTACAAGCACTGATGTTACTGCTATTATTAAAAGGTATGTGTGATTATATTAATATATTTATTTCTTTTTCCAAAGGTTGCAAAGGTTGAACGATCTGACGATCTGACAGTGTACAATCCATTACATAATCATATTTTTTTTATTATTAATTATTTATTAATATATTTATTTCTTTTTCCAAAGGTTGCAAAGGTTGAATGATCTGACAATCTGACAGTGTACAATCCATTATGTGATCATGTTTTTTTATTATTTATTAATATATTTATTTCTTTTCCAAAGGTTGCAAAAGTTGAACGATCTGACAATCTGACAGTGTACAATGCATTACGTGACCTTTTTTAATTATTAGATCATTTGGAATAAATTAAATATTAACAAAATATATTTATAATAATAATTTTATTTTTTTTATTACCAACTTGTATCCATGGCATTATGATTATTGCCACTACCACCATCATTACCACCACCACTACCACCATTACTATCACTACCACTACTATCATTACCACCACTAACACCATTATTACTGGACCCGGACACTTTACCGACACCCACTTTACTGAAAAGACACTTTATCAACAGGACACTTCACCAACAGGACACTTCACCAACAGGACACTTCACCAACAGGACACTTTACCAACAGGACACTTCACTGACAGGACACTTCACCGACATGACACTTTACCAACAAGATATTTTACCAACAGGACTTTACCAACAGGACACTTTACCAACAGGACACTTTACCAACAAGCATTGTGTTAACAATTTGCCAAGGACTGTGTGAAGACCTGGATAACTAGCTAAAAGTTTGGTTTTTTACAGACAAGTTAAATTAACTGTTAATTAACTAATAACATAACTTATTATCCATACTTTGGATCAAAAACCAGATACATGCGCAATATTTTTTTTTTGTCTAAAAAAATTGATATTCATTGTTTTTATTAAATTTATTTATTATATTTAATTGATTTTACAAAAAAATTTTTATTGTGATACATTGATTAATTATTATTATTATACACAAAATTTTTTTTAAAAACAAAAAAAAATTTTAAAATGAAATATTATGGGCAATGCACTGAAGAAACTCCATAGTTGATCTAATGTTACAGTTGTTACAGTTGTTATGGTCATTCAATACTGTTTGAATCTGTATTTCGTGGTTACGATCTTGTAGTTTCTGTGGAGGTCATGGTGTTCCTTGCAAGACCATTTCCATGTCAAGTTTGACTTTACTTTGTTCCTTTTGCATCTCTTTTATTATTTCAAAAAGACCTACATGGTCACGACCTACTAATACCTCCCATCTTCTATGCCAAGCTTCTACAGAATTTGTAGTGCGAGGAAGAGCATATTCAACATTGTTAGCAACTGACCAGAGGTATGGTGGAAACATTGGTGTATCTTGAACAATAGTTCCATTTCTAAATGCATGTCTTGCCCTGCCATGCACATAATTATCTTCAAACCACTATACAACTCCAACAGCTTCTGCTGGAATCTCATCTTTTAGCCGATCAAATGCTGCAGGGATGTCAGCAGGATTCAAAAAAGCAAGCACTGGAATTTGTCGAATCACTAGACTGAAATTTTCATCAGTCCCATATTGAATAGCAAGACCTGTAGCTTGTATTTTGCGATAGACACTTTGAGCTAAGTGAAAAAGACATCCTTATTTTGAGCACTTGGAAATTTTATACACAAAGCATTAATTGCAGCTTGTTCAAAATCTGTTAGAATGAATCGTGGTTGTAGGTGGATATCCTGCTCATTACTGAAGTCAATTAAATCTTGAAATAGTCTTTTGTAGCATTCTTGAGACTTGCTAGACATTAATTCATAAACAAGAGGCATGATCCGTGAATTTTCATCACCCCCAACACATGCATGGATAGTGTATAATTGTCTAAATAGAGTTAGAACTGTTTTGAAAGTGCCATCCATAATCCAAAGACAAGATTGTTCCAGATTACGAATGTTGGTAACAGTTGTAAAAAGCAGAATTCTATTTTCACCTATTGTAGAATCCTTAACTAAAAAGTTTACTCCATCTAAAGTCACCTTCATGTTTTCAGGAATAGTAATATCCTCTATAGACTCTGGCTCTGAAGGGAAATCAGTATTACGAATTCATCTGATTGATTTATGAAGTGCTTCATTTGATGGAAGGGATGTATATACTTCTTGAGAATTAGCAGTATTAGAAATTGTGCTTTGGATAATTTGTGAGGGTAGGTCATCAGCCTCTCTAGCCTTTCCTTTTATTGTATTAATGGTCTTTATGGTCCCAAATCGACTAGCTTCTGGAGCATGATTATGGTCAGAAGTATCTTGAAGATAATGTTGCTCCCTATCCAATATAGTAGTTGCTCGACCATTGCATTTTAGGGCACTATGCTTCTCACAACACCAGTAAAATTTATTATCACGATTTTTGTCTTTAACCATAAGGTAACCATTAACATTAATTTTGATTCCACCACAAAGAGAAGGAACAATTTCACAGATAGTGTTGTCCATTTAAAAAATGTTAAGAGGTTAAGAGAATAAAAATAAATAGAGTGTTATGTGATAATGCAATAAGTGTGTTTTTCAAGTCATTGCAAATTATGGCTATAATTATATATCTTTTTGGTTCTTTAAAACCCATCTTTGTACTAAGTAGGTTTTTGCCAAATTCCTTTATATTACAAATTAAAAATTTTGGAAATAACAAACACATTTCTTAAATAAGATGTATTGTATACTCTTTCCAAGTAGCAAGTGATTGGTAACAATAATTTATTGTTGATTTTAAATTTTTAAAATCCATCTTTGTTCAAAGTAGGTTTTTGCCAAATTCCTTTATATTATAAATTAAAAATTTTGGAAATAACAAACACATTTCTTAAATAAGATGTATTGTATACTCTTTCTGAATAACAAGTGATCGTAACAATAATTAATTGTTGATTTAAAAATTCTTAAACCCCATCTTTGTTCAAAGTAGGTTTTGCCAAATTCCTTTATTAAATATGTAGTTAAGATATATCATGTATATTCATAGTTTCAAATTTGGACTAGCAGGTGATCAGTAACAATAATTAATTGTTGATTTTAAAATTTAAATACTAACCAAAATTATCAAATAAATAATGCATGTAAAAAAACAAACAAATTTAGCATGCTCCATAAACTTGTTTTTAAAAAAAATAAAACAATATAGAAAGTATAATAATAAAATTTTTTGTAAGTTTTAAAAGTATAGAAGCCATTTTTTTATCCTGCCTTTTAAAAAATAGCTCTATTAATTGATAGAGTAGGTCTTTAGTCTTAATGTAATAGAATGATTTTCTCAAAAAATTTATTTGTTATTGAGTTCTATTCTTTTTTAGTATATGTATTTTACTATTACTATGTTCGCGAGGAATTTGTGCGCTATGATCATTTCCAAATTTGGGAAGATTATCGAAGATCACTCCAAATTTGGAAATGATCATAGCGGATCTATCTAAACATGGCAGGAAGAATATAGTTAGAATTCAAAACATCCTTCGTGAATTGATTTTTACAATGTAAATAAAGACATATACATAATTATATGATTTATCAGATACACTCACCTCCCAAAAGTCATGGACCACTTTTTTGAAAACCAATTAAAATTTTATCAATTTATTAACTACATGTGAAATTTTTACAGTATATTCCTGAATCATTTGTTTATGTTTG
>CAUDNR010003502.1:15993-36637 GCA_958430865.1 Entrophospora sp. SA101
CAACAATCATGATTGTTATATTTGTAGTCCTACTCTAAGCCTAGAAACATCATCATCAAATCCATCATCTTTAAATACTGTTGATTCTCAAACTCATAATAAAAAATAATAATTTATGAGGAGGAACTAAAAAAAGGAGTATTGCTTGAAAGTATTTCTTTAAATGAAACCTCACCAGAAGCTGAAGATACTCAAAATCTTAATGATGAATCTAACTCATCACAGCAAGGATTACTTGCTCTCACCACTCCTCTCATCACTTTCAATGCCTGGTTACTAGGTATTGGAGAAAAATATCATCAATTCCATTGCATCTAGCCTCCTCATCATGATATGTTTTCAGTATTTATCAGATTTGTGATGTATTTCACAAATCCTGTGGACATCACATATTGAAAATTTATGTGACCATTCCATATCAGGGATGACCATCCTGTCTTCTTGCTTTACACAACAATAGGCATTGGGTGAGCAATAGGTTATGTCAGATAGCAGTTGAGGGAACCCTTTGTAGCATAATTCTCCATTTGATGGTTACAGTGGTGTAATCTGATGTTTCATGACCAAATTATACAATGTTTTTCTATGATGGAATGTCTGCATGGATTGCATTAAGTGAGATGTTTCTTTTTCCATGCAGGTAAGCTGTGCATGTGATCATGTTTGAAGAAATGCCTAATTCACCATCCCAGGGTCTTTTCACAACTTGTTCTGGCATATTGTGGTGGTGCAGGTAAATGTGCAACGGGTGATTGCTTGTCATAGTATTGCCATTCATGCAGGTGAGCCTGTTTGTCTTTGGTCATCATCAAGGTGTAGAAGATCTGAGAAAGGCCTTACACACATTTCTTTTTAAAAAAGGGACAAATTCGAAGGCAAGGTTGTGGTTTTTGATAGATGTTTATATTTTTGATGGCCAGTATCTGGTTCTAATTTAAAAATTTCTTCTTTTCTCAAGCATCAATGTGGCTAGTACCAACACAAGCAAGACCTAGCTATCTATTGAAGGTGGTATTTTTTAATGTACTCATAGCATCCCTTTCTATTGGGGGAAACATCAAAGATTCCAGGTCAGGTTTTCCAAATAAGATCAGAAGTTTGACATTGTTTGATTCAACAAAACCCACAATCAGTATACTGTAGTTTGTCTGTTGGCTTTTTATTTGATAATTTAGGTATAATTTTTATTGTATTTAATTTACTCAGATACATGTATTAAATTTTAAGGGTAGGGGGAATCACGTGTTAATTTAATAGTAAATCATTGGGGTGGTCGATATACTATGTAAATCAAAACTATATGTGGTACCATATAAAAATTAATAGATGGGAAGGTGTAAAATGCTTACGTTTTTATAGCCTCAAAAATGTTTCGGAAGAATCGTTTTTGACCTCATAAAAAAATTATTTTTTTTTACTAAAAAAGTTTTAACCGTGGATAATGTAAAACATTGATGATTTTTTTATTTGTACATACACATAAAGTAACGTATTTGGAAATTAATATTAGTATTATCAAGAGGGAAACGCTTCTTGAAAAAGATTTTTCGCAAATAATTATTATCGAATCATTCATTTCTCGAAAAGAATACATAAGTATATATTTGGAAATTTTTTATTGCTATATAGTTATGCGTGAATTTGAAATTTCGTGTACTGGTACAAAATTTTGAAATTTGTGTCAATTTATGCAATCAGAAAAACATCTATCCAAAATAATAAATTTAAATTAGATTTTGACATGCTATTACTATGATGATCTAATGATTTCTCTATTTGTATATTTAATATATTTGGAAATTTGACCATTGCAAATAGCTTCTACCAAATAGTTACTATTATCATAAATAGTTACTACTGTTCCAAATAATTACTATCGCCGTGATTAATACTGCCATAAATGACATAAATGATTAATTATTACTATTATTATTCCCGTTGTAAATAGTAACCGTTATGGTACTGGTCATCTAAAGACATCAAAAAAAAAAAATCGCGCAACTTCAAACCACTCATGGTTTTTTTTTTATTAATAAAATAAAAACTCCTATTTTTGCTATATTTAGAACCTTAGCAACAATAAAATACAGAGTTTTTTTCAATTTTATTAATAAAAAAGAAGCTCTAATGGTTTGAAGTTGCACGTCTTTACTATCAGACACCCCATGACACGTGACCAGAACAATTTTGCTTATTAAATTCTTTGTATCATAATATTATAATAACAACACGATTGGCCAATTTTGGTGCTCCAAAAGAACATTAGAGTTCTATTTGTTGTAATAACAACAACAATAATACAAATTCTTTTTAATTTGTTTGTTTGTTTGTTTTCTTGTCCTATCCGTTTGTTTCAGAGTACCTTTTATAAGGTAGTCATGTTTTTGGCAAAAAAAAAGATGGAGATTTGCAAATAATGTGGTACGGCTTTTTATTTATTGTAAACATAATAAAACATAATAATAAAATATGAATACATCAAATTTTTTGGAGTATTACAATTTTTTTATGTTTCAAGATCAAAAATATTGCCATCGATTGGAGTCTTTATACACATTTTTAATCCATTAACACCACGAAGTCATAAGAAAGTTAGAAGACTGTTATTATGTCATATTTACAAATAATTACAGTAAAACAATAATATGAATCAATATTATGGTAAGTCATAATGATTCTTCGATTATGATGATAAGTGTTTGAATGACTACGATAATAATTAGGAATAGGACGGTTCCAATTTGGTTCCAACCGGTTCTGGGACTGATCTCAAATAACGAAATTGCTAGTTTTGGAGATGATTTTCTGGCGAGAAAAATAGAATTCATTTATATCAAATTTTAAAGGGTGTTATAGTTAAGCGATTGAACTTTTCTAAAATTAGCGACCGATTTGGAACCGCACCATCCCTATAATAGATAGAAGTAATAATGTGAATAAGATAATGTTGACAGATAATGTATTGTTGTTATAATAATAAGCATATTGTAACAATAAAGAAATATGCATTCAGTTTAATTAATATTAATAATTTATTCGTAACTTAATTTGATCCTATCAGATCATGATTGTCAGCCGTTATAAATATATAGTTACATGGCAAATCATTTATTCGTAACTTAATTTGACGTGATACGGAAAATTTCCTAATTTAGCAATTTACAATTATTAATTTCAGATCATGATCGTCGGCCGTTATTAAACAGTTTCACAGTGAAATCATTTATTCGTAACTTAAACGGAAAATTTCCTAATTTAGCAATTATTATCATTCTAACTTCAGATCACGATTGTCTGCCATTAATAAACAGTTGCACAGTGAAATCATTTATTCGTAACTTAATCTGATATTATACGGAAAATTTCTTAATTTAGTATTAGCTAATCGCCTGCTGTTATAAACAGTTACACAGTGAATTTCGGTTTAGCGGTAATATTAATTAAAAATTTTGGTTTAACGGATGAAGTTTCAAGAATGGTTCCATAATAAACTTTAATAAAAACCTTCTCTATATAACGGGTTTTGGAAAATTTCCCTAATACTAATATTAATTGCCCAAACTATCCGTTAAACCAAAGTTCACTGTGTATGTAAAACAATATTAATATAGGCGAATTTCAGATACAGGCCGTTATACACTATAGGAAATTTAATTAACATTAAGAAGACCGTTATAGTAATAGAGTATGGATTTTATATAGTAAAAAATTGGAATCTAATTCTCTGTTCGTTATAGAGTGTTATAGAAAAGGCCGTTGTAGAGAATGTGTGCTGTATTTGTTTATTCAAATTATTCGTTTTATTTGCTTGTTCGAATAAGTTTTCAATGTAGTTCGAATACTCGAATTCATAATAATAATAATAATAATAGCGAATAAGCAATTAATTCGAATAAACCTTATTCGCGATTAACGAAATATTCGAAATACATCAGATGACTTTCAGTAATGGATGGAATTTTGAGTAGTCATGAGTATTTCGAAGTATTTCAAATAATCATTAATATTTCAAATAACTAGACAAATCTGATTAATTTGATTTTATTATTTTGAATATTTTGATAATTATACTCTAACATCTCATCAATTTTTTCTTGTGTAGATTGTAGCTAAAGATTTAATGATTGAACAAAACTTTGAAAACTATTACTTCTAAGTATATAAAAAGGTTGTGTATCTTTAATAATAAATTCTAATGATGTTATTTTTTTGTAAGTTACGAATATCTATTTGTTTTTTTAATTCCAATTATAAATTTTTGAATATAATTATAAATATTGGATATACTAATTTAAATTATTTAATTACTAGTCGGATTATTATTTTTTATTTTTTATTTATTGTATATCCCATCTGGATGTTCAGAAGATACATTTACCTTTATCTTATAGCTCCAAAAAAAGCTATTCTTTGGTCTAACTTTAATTTTCTTTTTTTTTATTTGAAGAAATAATCATCACCATCATCAGTTGTTACTAGTTGTCATTTGTCAAGAAAGATTTCAGATCATAATCGTCGGCGTTATAAACAGCTGCACAGTGAATCATTTATTCGTAACTTAATTTGATATTATACGGAAACTTTCCTAATTTAGCAATTATTATAGATCGTTGGCGTTATAAACAGTTGCATAGCGAATCATTTAATTTGATATTATACGGAAAATTTCCTAATTTAGCAATTATTATCATTCTAATTTGAGATCATGGTCGTCGGCGTTATAAACAGTGAACCATTTATTCGTAATTTAAAATTTCCTAATTTAGCAATTATTATCATTATTATCATTTATTCGTAACTTGCATATTCAGTTTGATAATTAATAATAGAGTTTTACATCAATAATTGGTGACCAAATGTTGTAGAATCATTTTTATTAACTATTGTACAAAAAACTTATAAAATGAGAAGTTCTTGCAAAACTTTTGACTATTTTCATCTCAATCATGGCAGAAGGTGTTTTTCCAATTGAAAAGATTACCGAAACATTACTTAGTGGATCTTTACTTGTATGATCAATTTCTTCACGTTGTATAATCAAATACATAATCATATATGATATAATTTTATTTTTTCTCGTATACAGACTCTAAGCGACGTTAATAGAAAAATCGCTATTACTATCAAAAATCATTCACCAGAAACTCTTGATCAACCTGATCTATACTTTTCCTCTGGAACGTCTGATTATGGGCTTCCCACTCCGATCCCAAGTGGTAAAGGTTTGGTTTGGGGTGCTCGTAAGATTTCTGGGCCTTATTTTACAGGAACTGTAGGAGTTATTGTCTACCAAATCAAAAATCAAAATAAATCTTTGGCCTTTGCGTGGAGTATCCCATTCAACTACATAATTTACTCAAATTGGTGGGCCATTCAAGTTTATGATGGTTATATTACGCCTAATAGCGGTAATAATTCTAAAAAGATTCTGTTTGCTTACCACAACTTTAATTATCGCAATATTTATCTTGTGTTATTGATATAGATTTATTCGACGATATGTCCAAAAATGTAACTAATAATAAAGGAGACAGTAGAAATCACCAAGGATCCATGAATTTTGGATGGCGTTACGAGGGATCAGTGGGAGACTCTGGAACACCTTTTGCTATTATTGATATTTATAAAGATTGAACTATTGTAGAATTATGAAACTATTAGTACAACCGCATGATAACTTGTTATAGAGACCTCCCTTTACTGAAAAATTTTTTTTCTTTGTATTCGCACTATGCGATATATATTTCAAAATTCTTTTTTTTTTCTTTTATATTTGGTAAAAAATAAAGCAATGACGCAATATGTGTATGTTTTTCGACTATGATCCAGAGATTGTTATGATAAACCAATTACATAGTCTCTTTCTTTCGTTTAAACCTTCTGGTCACTCACAAACCGATATTTCTTGAGTATAACCCTCGCATATCCACTATAAATAATATGTTAATATTCCACTCTACTAAACATAAACATAGATAGAGGTCTGCATGGATAACAATAATTGAACCCCATACCCGCATGATATCAAAATTTTGTATCCATACCCAAACCCATTTCTCAAAAATTTTATATCCATTGTATGTGAAATTGAAATATTAATGGAGTGGGGTGAAATTCTAGTTTGCTAATTTGAATTTCACATGTAAATTTGAATTTCACTTATTAATATTAATTATTATGTGATTACATTACATAAATCTGTTTTGTTTGCTAAAACCTCTTTCACAGTCCACACTAGAAAATGGAATTGAGTGCACTATTTCTATAAGTTTTAAAATATAAATAAGACTTGGAAGTTTGGAAATTGGAATATTTTCTTTTGCCATCCAGTAAATCATTTTCATTATATTAATTATACGTTTGTTACCATTATTAGTGGTTTTTTTTTGGAAGAATCTTGCATGATTATTCTCTTTTCTAGAAAAAAAGAGCCATTATGTTGGTTTGAAAGTGCATGAGTTGCTAGAGCAGTAGATTTTGAAATACTCTTTGATCCCAAATAATAACATTATAATATTAGTAATTTAAGAATTGCAAAATACAAAATTAATTATATTTATTTGTCACCTTTTCCTGTAAATAGATTTTTTTCCCGTGTGCTTTATAAATTATGTAAAACATTCTCTTCATTGCTGCATCATATTTTACCATTTATATATGTTTAGCCATTCATGCTTAAAACTTCTTCCTGATTTTTAAAATGCATTTTTTTATTTGACATTTTAATATGGTTTTCACTTGATTCACTTTTTTTATTTGATTTTTTTTGAAGTATCATCATCATCTGAGCCTTGAATTGTCAAAACATCTGAACCTTCTATATCTGATTCATCAATATTTGTTTCAAAATTTCAGTAGTCAAATTATCTAATCCTTCTTATTCTATACTATTTATTTATAATTTATTTTTTTGAATAAGGGGAAACAAATAAATGCACATAAATTCATATTTAAGTGTATATATTTAATAATTTAAAATTCAAAAGATACAAATTATGGTACTTTTCTAAAATATTGAAGTAATGACACACATATATGTACAGTATACATTATTTAGTATAAAATTTTTTTATGTGAATGGAAATCTGTATATACAAAAAAAATAAAAATAAAAATAAAAATAAAAAGGAAAAATATCCGGCAACTCTGAAGTTAAAAATTTTTAAAGGAAAATCCGGATTTTTAAAGTACTATTTCCAGCCCTGATTGCCTATTTATTATTTAAAATAAAATGAAAATCAATCAACAGTTAATATGTTTACAAAAACAATGGTAATGGTAGTAAGTGATAAAAATACTTACCTTTTATTTATTATTTAAAATAAACGAAAATCAAGAATAATATTGGCTGTAATAATAATGAAGAAAATACTTACTTTCTATTTATTACTAAAAATAAAACGAAAATCAACAGTTAATATGTTTTCAAAAACAATGAATGATATTGAGTGTAATAATAATGAAATGATAAAAATACTCACACACTATTTATTATTTAAATTAAAACGAAAATCAAGTTTAATATTTTCAAAAAAACAATGATATTGAACTGTAACAATAATGAAATGATGAGAATACTTACTTGCTATTTATTATTTAAAATAAATGAAAGCCAACGGTTAATATTTTTTCAAAAACAATGATATTGACTGTAATAATAGTGAAATAATGAGAATACTTACTTCCTATATTTATAATTAAAATAAAACGAAAATCAACAGTTAATATTTTCATAAAAACAATGATATTGACTGTAACGATAGTGAAATGATGAGAATACCTACACACTATTTATTATTTAAGATAAAACGAAAATCAACAATTAATATGTTTCCAAAAAACCAATGATATTGACTGTAAAAATAGTGAAATGATGAAAATACTTACATCCTATATTTATTATTTAAGATAAAACGTGAATCAACAGTTAATATGTTTTCAAAAAAACAATGATATTGACTGTAATAATAGTGAAATGATGAAAATACTTACATCCTATAAAAAATAAAACGAAAATCAACAGTTAATATTTTCAAAAAAAAAGATATTGACTGTAACAATACTTACATACTGTTTATTATTTAAAATAAATGAAAGCTAACAGTTAATATGTTTTCAAAAAAACAATGATATTGACCGTAACAATAGTTAAATGATGAGAATACTTACATCCTATTTATTATTTAAAATAAATGAAAACCAACAGTTAATATGTTTTCAAAATCAACGATATTGACTGTAACAATAGTGAAATGATGAGAATACTTACCCACTACACATTATTTTAAATAAAATGAAAGCTAACGGTTAATATTTTTTCAAAAACAATGATATTGACTGTAACAATAGTGAAATGATGAGAATACTTACATCCTATATTTATTATTTAAAATAAATGAAAGCTAACAGTTAATATGTTTTCAAAAACAATGATATTGGCTGTAACAATAGTAAATGATGAGAATACTTACATACTATTTATTATTTAAAATAAAACGAAAATTAACAGTTAATATTTTTTCAAATTGACTGTAATAATAGTGAAATGATGAAAATACTTACATCCTATATTTATTATTTAAAATAAAACGAAAATCAACAGTTAATATGTTTTCAAAAACAATGATATTGGCTGTAACAATAATGAAGTGATGAGAATACTTACATACTATTTATTATTTAAAATAAATGAAAGCTAACAGTTAATATGTTTTCAAAAAAACAATGATATTGGCTGTAACAATAGTAAATGATGAGAATACTTACAGGCTATTTATTATTTAAAATAAATGAAAGATAACAGTTAATATTTTTTTCAAAAACAATGATATTGACTGTAACAATAGTGAAGTGATCAGAATGCTTACCCGCTACACGTTATTTAAAATAAAACGAAAATCAACAGTTAATATTTTTTCAAAAACAATGATATTGACTGTAATAATAGTGAAATGATGAGAATACTTACCCGCTACACGTTATTTAAAATAAAATGAAAACCAACAGTTAATATGTTTTCAAAAACAATGATATTGACTGTAATAATAGTGAAATGATGAGAATACTTACAAACTACCCATTATTTTAAATAAAATGAAAACCAACAGTTAATATGTTTTCAAAAATAGTGATATTGACAGTAATAATAGTACAAAAATACTTACCACTCTATTTATTATTTAGAATAAAATGAAAACCAATAATTAATATGTTTTCAAAAACAACGATATTGACTGTAATAATAGTACAAAATACTTACGGAACTATTTATTATTTAAAATCAAATGAAACCCAATAGTTAGTATTTTTCAAAAACAATGATATCGAATATAATGATATTTATTGTAATAGTAAATATAATAATAAATGAAGTACTTCGCTTCGCCAAATTATTGTTATCAATTGGACTTGCTAAATCCACAACAGCAAAGATAATCAAAAAGAGAAGAGAAATATTGAATTTCATTTTGATTTGCTCAGGTAATTTTTTTTGTCGATTTTTCACTTTTTCATGATTTTCAAATTGTATGGGATTACTGTAAAAGTATTTATAAAAAAAAATGAAAGCGAATTTTGTTTTTTTCAAATTGTATGCAGTTGTTATTGTAATTAGGATTTAAAGCTGATTTGTTGGTCGAAATACCCTAATTCCGAATCAAATCTTTTTATTTCTATTTATATCTTTATTATTTCTTATTTTATTATAATAAAAATTTTCAATATTGCCGGCAATTCTTTTGAAAGTTTTTTGTTGAGATTTTTATTTTTTTGGTTTTTTTTATATACCTATACCAGACTAGGACAAATACATTTTATAGACTGTTAATTCTCGACGACCTTTTCTTCTTCGTTTGGAAATTACTATTACTGAATAATTTTTTTTCATACGGGCTAAGAAGCCGTAATAAACGTCATTTAATACTTAATATTAATATTAAATTTAATTTGTATTATTATTTAATGTCTGCCGATATCGAATGTTGCGAACGTATTTATATACGTATAATAATAATATATTCAAAAAAAAAAAAATTTTTGCAAAGATATTGTTCTTTTGGGCCAATTGACATAAATATATATATAGAATTCTTTTTCTTGTGGAATATTATTTGGCTTTTGACTTGTCTTTAATATTAAATTTTTTTGTGTCAATTCGACAAAATTAACAGACAATAAAATAATAGATGATAGTAGACCATTTCAATTGCATTTATAGCAATTGGCACAAAGAACTTCGATTAATTTGAAGGAGGTGAATTAATTTTTGTCACTTATATACTTATATTATTAGCTTATTTAAGCTTATGCTTTGGTTATTATTATCAGCTTCCTTTAAGCTTATAAGCTAATATAAGCTTCCAAAGATTTTTTTAATGGACAAACGTTTAATTTATATAAAAAAGCTAGTTTATTCATTTATAAAATATAGGTCTTTTCCTTTAACAAGATAATATAAACAAAAATTACATTTATAATCTATATTATTATTATAGTTTCTAGCATTATGACTTAAGGAAAATGCCAGCTACTACTATTTATTATTATCGCTATATTCAAGGAGGACCAAGGAAAGATAGATTGATAAAGAAAAAAAATTTTAATTGGATCGGATTATTCGAATTTTTATTATTATTTTTATTATTATCGTTCATTTTATTCGAATTAAAAATTTATTCGAATAGAAGTCCTACTACTACTACACCAAGTATATAGAAAAAAAATTTCATTCTAATAATAATACAATAAAATTTATGCTAAAATTATAAATATTCGTTAAATGTAAACGTAATATATCAGATATAAGATGCTGACGAAACCAGCAAATTGGATTCGTCTTATAGGCTAAACGTTTAGTCTATATGAAAAAAACCAATTTACTAGTTTTTCATTATTATTATTACTATTATTGTTCAATGTCGATTTCGATTTCTTTTATTTCATCGTTCCATGATAATTTTCTGTTTCTATTTCTGGTGGTGTCGTCGTCATCTTCTTGCAGAAGGTCCAATATCACTATAGTAGTATCTAATGCTAACACATTCCACAATAATTTACTTAAATAGCTATTCAAATCAAACCAAAAGGCGATTTCTATATAAAGTAGAATACGTATAAAATATACTAGAGTAAAGAAAAGACCGAAGAAAATCCAAACGTAATTGTTCCGTTTATGTTGTTCATGGTTATCATCTTGATCATTGTATTTATATCTTTGCAAAAATTCTTTCCATTTATTTTGTCCTTTCATTTTAAGGGCATACTTAATTGCTCCTAACGAACTGATTAGTGTTACTATTGAAAGAACGATGATCCATGATAACATCTCAGTCGTGATTTTATCATAATTTTTGCCTAGAAAAGCCAAAACTATGCATGTTTTGATAGGTGCAGATATGTAGACCATTAAATTCAAATCTATCCGTATATTGTTATTACTAAATGAAAATATACATTTAATGAATCGATTGCTTGCTCATTTATTTATACAATCAAACCTTGCCACAGCGGATCTTATTGCAGTGAATTCTAATCAAACTTGCGTTATACATATATGACGAGATTAGTAATTATAATAATAATATTTTTCTAATGTGTCCGGTGTATTCGTTGTGACAAGGTTTGACTGTATTAATATTAATAATATAAATAAAATTGAAAATCAAAATTAAATTTATACTTATTGTTATTATCTTTTTTTGATTTTTTTTCGAGATTAGTAGCTTCAATTTCCTTATTTTCTTCTAATTGATTAATTTCAATTTCCAACTCATTTTCTTTAATTTCCTTATTTTCTTCCAAAGACCACATTTCTACATTATCTGCTTTTATTCCGAGTATAGTTCTAATTTCTTTAATCAACACAGTCACTGCGAGCACAAAATTCATAACACTATAGCATATAAATACTATTGTCCAAGTAGTGTTCTTCTCGATCTTGCTTTCAAGGGTCAAAAAGAGTAAATTACTATGAATGTAATATATAAGTATACAAATAATCTTACAAGAAACCTCGCAATTAATGCGAAGTATCTAGCTTTTGATTCTTTGCAGAAAGAAAGATAAATAAATAACGGCAAAAATAATGTTAACAAGGTATCAAGTAAGTTGTCTCCCTGAAAGCCTTGATCATCAATAGGTGGTGCTGCTTCAGTGGTGACAATAAACAGATTGATTGTGGAAAATATCAAGAGTTTCTTCATGATTCAATGATTTTAAGGAAAATTCGACCCTACCACCGTTTCATTTATAAATGGTTTCCATCATTATCATTATCATTATCACTATCATTGACTCATTCCACTTCCTTAAATGGCTTTATAATAAAATCCAATCGCAATATTTATGTTACACGGATAATCAGTTATCAAAAATGTTGAATCAAACCCTTTTTTCAGAACTTTATGAGACTAGGAATTGGAAAAAGATGATTAAATTATGTTTACCTCATAAAATTCTTTATCATAATAACAAACAAATTAAGAATTATCTATTCCAAGACCACATAAAAAACAATTATTTGTTTAAGTGAAGGAATAAGAACAGGTAACAAAATTTTAACCCATGCAATTGTTGATTAACCAATCAACATCGTGAATTTGATAACGTAAAAATAAATGTTGGTTTGATAACAATCACTTCACCAACAGTTGTTTCGTTAACAAATGGTTCGAATTTAAGAAGTTGGGAGCAATCATGCGATAAACCTTTGAAATAGTCTAATAAATTAAATCGTACTACTCGAAAATGTTTTTAAAGGGATGGTTTTCGGCTTGATTGAAGAATAACTCTCTTCATAACTCTTCTCTTGACCATATTTTTCGATATAATCAAAATAACCTTAGTATAATGAATGTCGGTAAAATGATTGTAAATACAACCAATATTTAAGATATACGATTGAGACAAAACATGAACAATGTACAAATTTATTTAATAAAAACAAAATTTACAACCTAAAAAATGTTTTTTTTGCATGTTCTAATAAAATTTCCATTGTTGCTATCCATCAATTGCTGATTCAACGTTACCCGGATCATTATCAACTGTATTTTCGATATTTTCAATAAACTCATTTTAGTTTAATCTTTTCGTCCTACTTTCTTTAGTGCGTTGACTTTTTTTGATTTCGACTTGAAGATATCAAACATTTAGATCGGCACCTTTGTAGACAATGATTGTGATACCCATGTCCACACGTGAGCATATACACTACAATTATTCAAATTAGTATAGTTAGTGTAATCACAATATACGTAATTGCAAAAAATGTTTGTAGATGACTTCCTAGAAGTAACAAAGCCTCTTGGAAGGTGACGATTGGTTATTTCGTAAACTAAAGAATACAATTAACACCACCATTAGATGAAGTTTTAGTAATCAAAGGATAGTGGTAGTACCTACCGAATCTAAATAGAATGCAAGGTCGAACTTAAGTTTTGTATTAACATATAAACACCGTTAATCATACAGTCAATTGTTTGTTCATTACGTTCAAATGGCCGAGCTGCTAAATAGAGTTGGTCAAAAAACCCCTTCAAGCTTGGTTTTATTTCTTGGAACAATCTTCGTATTTCATCAAGATCGTATATAGGACCTTCTTTATTTGAACATTCTCTTTCATAAAAGATTTTGGTCATCATTTTCATGCTTGTTTTAACAACGTTTTCAGTTGTTAAATTTTATTTTCTGCTTTTTTTTTTTTTTTTTTATTTCATGTTTGTTTATTTTCAGTTGAAACCTTTTTATCGTTGATATTAGTAACGGCAACATCTATTCATTATAATCAGGATCTTTTACCACTTCTAACTGTTGCTTCTGTTGTTGCTGTTGATAAACGGAGGAAGACAACATCAAACGTGTTTTTGAAGAGAAAGTTGACAAGGAAGAAGATAATGCCGAAGATATCCATGGAATTTGTTGTGGTTGATGATGATGATAATAAACTGTGAAATAATCTTGATTCTATACCCTTCAATCTTTTAGTGATGGAGGCAACTTTTGTGTTCTTTATTTGTGCTGTTGGATGATGATGATAAATTCCTTGGATTTAAGAATGCCTATTTGCAACAATAGCTTTTCGCTTCTCATCAACATACAAACCTTCAGAATCATGAAACGTGACACTTTTTCTTGTAAACTGCTACTGATATCTCCACGTCTTTTTTATCCTTGTCTTCTTTCGAAAGCATTATACACTTGGCGTGAAATCTTAAACATAACTTCATAACCTCTTCGGAAAATGTCATTGCTAGCGGCAAGGATTATTCAGACCATTGATGTGTATGTCGAGTTTGATTGCTTGGTGAACTACTAACTAATAGATAATATGAGAGGGATATAATTAATTCATTGAAATATTATCATTAATGATTGACTACTTGCAGCAAAAAATCTACTTTAATTTTGGCACCTCGCCAGTGACTGTTTCATTAGTTTTTTATGGCGATTTTTACCAATCTGATCATGAATAGAATCGATGACATTATATTTAGATGCAAGCTAGTTGTTTTTTATGTTTGGGTCTTTATTTTTTTCAATGCATATTTCTATTTTTTATGAGATTGTTATAGGCATATGTTTTCTTTTTGATACCTCGACTTCTTTTTCAGTAGATTTTTTTTCCTCTTGTTTGCACTAGAGGAAAACCTACCCTGGTAATTTTTGTACACATGTATTCTATAACTTGTATATTATTATTATTGGCCAATTTTTATTTCACTTCGTTTTATAAAAATTAATCTTTGGTTTATAAAAATTCGAATTAACGGGGCAATTTTACATATAAATGGCTTCAAAAAATTTAAAAATTTCTTTGGTTTATGGTTTATAAAGTTTCATTATTGACATTCATATTAACGGGGTGGTGTTTTAAAAATTATTCATTTAACGGGATTTTCGGATTAACAGGGTTCGGACTAATGGGTTGGCTACGTATACACTAATGCCCATAATTATCATGTAAAAATTGTCTTACCTGATTTGGATACAACTTATAATAAAAAAGCTTATGCTATATCTAAAATAGTCATTGAACTTTATCAGCAAAAAACTTACCAAAATCAGATGTTGCTTCAAATTATGATAATCAAATGCCGTATTTTCTCTATGAAATTTTTAATAAAATGATAAAAATTAAATACTGAATTTTCTTGGAAGTTTGATATAAACGTGACAAAATAATAAAATTTAGATTTTTACCAAAATTTCAGGGAAAATCAAGATTTATATGAACAAAAAATTTAATGTGGAAATAAATATATATACACGAGAGTTTATTCCTATATTACCACTACCACTACCACTACCACTGTCATCTTATTCTTGTTCTACTGCTGTTGTTACTGCTACTGCTACTGCCACTGCTAATGCTACTACCGCTTTTAATTTGCCATTATTATATTTGATGCCATTACATTAGAGAGAGAAAGTTAAATCAAAAAAATTTGCATAAATGTTCTATTTATGAATTGATTATAAGTAATAATATTTATTAAATATTTGTCAGTATATCCATGTCCATTCATCATTAATAAAAACAAGTATTGATAGATAGATATGAATAAGAACGTTATATATACCTGGAGTCTTTCTTAAATTTGTAATATAAACAATAGCCTTTATTCATAATAGAGTAAGAAATTACTTACCTGTAATTAAATTGTATATAAAAATAGTTTAATAATTCCATAAAGAATACCTCTTTAAGTATTGATGTATTAGAGATGCCACATGTTTAAGCAACAATCTATGCTTGATTTTACATCTAATGTTAGAGTCTCATCTACGATTGTATTGGAAGAAAGTTTTTTTTTTAATAAAGCGAAGTTACTATTTAAATTCCTTTGCTTCTAATAGAAATTCGTGAAAATTATTTCATTGAATATTATTATGTATATAATTTTTTAAAACTCATGCTAGAAATTTCCCAAAAATCGTTATGGAGTTATTAAAAAGTTAAAATATTCATTACACGATCCAATGTCAGTTTTTTTATAGTTCTAATGTGAACAATAATAATTTTATTAACATGATTATCCAACTAATCTATTAGCTAATCTAACAATTAATATAATAACGATAACAGTAAAATAGCCATATCTATGGTAGTTTCTTAAGAAGCGGACTAAAGGCATTAATTAATTAGTATTAAAGAAATTTAACTTAAGACTAATTCTACTAATACTATTACATATATTATTATTACACGAAATTAAATTAATATTAATTCTAATTCTAATTCTAATTCCAATTCTAATTCTAATTCCAATTCCAATTCCAATTCTAATCCCAATTCTAATTCTAATTCCAATTCTAATTCTAATACTAACTTTAATTCTAATACTAATACTAATACTAACTTTAATTCTAATCCTAATACTAAATATACTATATTTTTATTTTTAAAATAACTACTGTCACTAAATTTAAATTTAGTCCACTTCACTACCAAACCTTCATCCAGTCTGTACCGTAAGTCTTCTGCCTTCCACACCAAGTAAGTAAAAGAGCTATTGAAAGAAGAAGAAAATGAAATGACAACAAAAATGATAAAGGAGAGGACAATAATGATAAAGGAGAGAATAATAATGAATAAGATAGGATTGATAGTGTTATAACAACGGGTATAACAATATACAATACAAATCAGCAAAGTATCAATAAATTGATAAGTTTTTAATGATCAAAGATAATTAATTACCACAAACTATCTGGATAAAATCACAAACACCAAAACTGCCTTTCCTCATCACTTAGCACTTTGTCTTTGTACTTCCTCTCTAATTAAGAATTTTTCTTATGGCTGTTTTTGAGATTAATGTGCGCCCACACAAATTAAAAGTCGTCCTAACTTCAAAATAAAGGAATATAATGATTAACACTATGTTACAATAAATTGATCAATTATTGTTAAATAAATAATATATTTGATTGATTATTTACCTGACACTTACAAAAGACTAGCATAAACCTCAACAAAGGAAAATAAAAAGCGGTTGGGAAGATGAGAAATCACGAGGATGAAAGTGGAAATTAAAGTGGCAATGGAAGTGGTGATGGAAAAAAGAGAAAGAGTGTGGATGTGGATGTGGATGTGAAGATGGATGTGAAATGGAGATGGGGATGAAAATGAAAGTGGAGATGGGGATGAAAATGAAAGTGGAGATGGGGATGAAAATGAATGAAGATGAAGATAAAAGTGTGTGATAAAATAGAGATGGAGTGGAGATGAAGGTGAAGGTGAAAATGTGTGATAAAATGGAGATGGAGGTGATGAAAGTGTATAAAGTGATATAAAACCGCCTAACAAAATATGTAAATTAGGTTACAATTAATTTCAATATCAAGAGCAAATTATCATTTGATTTCTTCAATTGAGAGGTATACACATACTTTTTATTTTCTGACAACATGCACAAACCAAATCCACTATTTCCAGATAGTATAACTCCATCTGTAATTAGTTAATAATGATAATATTATTATATGTTAATATACTAATTTCAAAAATATTAATTTATTAATAGAACCCATATTTGTTACTAATTTTATACTTACTGCCATTTGGGATAAATAAATGTCTGACCCTTTTATTCTATGGGTAAAGTTTGGTGATGCCTCGCAATAAAACCTCTGGAAGAGGAAGCTGTTTACAGCTTTGTTGGAGACAAATTGAGGAAGTGTAAGTGCTGAGAAAATTTACTTAAGGGCTGAACGCGCGGAAAACAGTTCTTGGCAATAGAGTTGCTCTTTCATTTTACATGACCTTTTATGAAAAATAAGAAAACAAATAAATAATAATAAAATAAAACAGATTTTCTCAATATTTATATATATATATATATTTCTTACAGAATCACCAGAAATGAGTGAAATATTGTTTATCATAACAATAATAAATGATGGAAGGTCTTGCCGTCGAGAGTCTTGAAGTTTCTTGCTGTTGAAAGTGGTCCTAGAGTTTCTTGTTGTGAGAGAAAAACAATAATATTGTTATTTATTATTAATCATAAAATAGGGGTAAAAAGTAAACAATACATTTTTAATAAATCGCCAAGAAAATCATCATTTTTACATCATTAATGATTTAATAATTTTCGCGTTTTTCAAACAAAGAAAACCATTAAGATCCTACCTAACATCTTATTGGCTAATTGATAATAAATATCTTTAATATCTTTAATAAAGCAAGATTTTTGTATTTTTGGTAATGATATTCGTATCCTTACTATCAACTTTACTCTTGGCGTTTTTGGGATCTAAAGCTTCCGGGTCCCCTCTCATTCTTTAGATAAAAACGCGTTATTTATTTGGTATTAAAATAGGATAAGAGAGGGATCCATCATTTTTGGATGACACTTTTTTTTCCAATGAAAATTTATTGAGTCACAAAATATATTATATACTAATAAAGTGGAGGAAGGGGATGGCAAAATTTTGGGCGGGAAATTGTCACGTGAAAGTATATTTTATAAGAGTGTGGTTTGGTCCATACTAATACTGATTTAATTTCGGGAGTCGAAATGGTCATATCACATGATTTATTATAATTAATAATTTCAAAATTATTTATCTTGAGAACCAGTGATCCAAATTTAATAAAACACAGCTCATTAGAATGGTCTCATAAAGACAATTCGAATAATGGTCCACAGCATCAATAAATGGCGAGTTATTGTAAGATTATGGTAAACCAAAATATCTCAATGATCAGTGGTTCTAATTACATCTCATTAGACTTGCCTCATTTAGAGAATCCGAATGATAGTTGTTTTATTCAAAATAGCCAGATATTGACCAAGTTATGAGGATTTGAAGCTTTGATTAATTTTCTGTATGTTCAGCTTGTTGTATGATGTAATTTCAACCATTTCGACTACTTTGATCTCCCAGGTCGAAATATTTCGACTTTTGTAGTTTGGGTTTCAATTTCGACTTCATGTATAGTTTGATCATCACTCTGGTAAAAAATGGGTGTTGTATTAAAAAGATTATATAATTCTCGTGATAAAATTTTATACATTTTAAAAGAGGTAAATAAAAAAAAAAGCTTAATATTAATGTTGATTAATTATCTCTTTAAACGAAATTCCGTTGTAGACGTGAATATAAATTTGAAATTTGAAATTTGCTTTCATAAATCAAAAAGTTACAAAATAATTGTAAAAAACGTTAATTCGTGGTCCGTTGATCAACGATAGTAATAGAAACTCACTAAAATTTAAAAAGTGACAAAAGTTGCATATTATAAAATTTTGTACTTTCGTTATGCAAAGTCACACGAAATCATGCAAGATTTGTAGATAAGAACTTGGTTTTGGGCCGCTGTGGATTCCACGTAAAATACATATATGAATTTTATGAAAAAATTAATAGAATTGCAACATTACAAAAAAAAAAATGTAGCTAGTTTTAATAGTAATTCTCAACTATGTTTATGAATAAATAATGAATTTTATTATTTTAAATTCAAAAAAACTTATTACGAATTATTCATTGTTGTTAATTCAGTCTTGTATGTTGCAGAATAACAAGTTATCCAACTTTGTATAGCATTCATTACCTGTATAAAAAAAACCTTGCAAAATGGTAATTATTTTTTAGAAAATTTTGTCCCGCCTTCATCCTTTTTCAAATCGTCTATAGAAATTATTTAAAATTATTTCAATAAGTTTTTTTTATTGGGTTAATAAGGAAAAATAAATACAATAGCTGATATATCCAGTAGCTTTCAGAAGGTCAATATGCTAGATCTTTATTTAACATGGGTAAAAGATTTTCTCCAGAACAAATTCAAAAAATTATCAAAAGCAAAAGCAACTAAACCTCATCCGCAAACTTTTATTCATGTAACTTTTTACAATATACAGTATATACTTTTACTATTTAGGGAAATTGTTTTCCGATTCAAATTGGCAATACAATGTAAATCAAAAAGTCTATAATGATCATTATTATTATTATATTTCTAAAAATCTGAAAACGGGGTTTTTTTAATTTATACCAATATTATTATTAAAGAATTTTTAATTTAAAATATATTTTTTGATATCCCGGATCTGCATAACAAATTTCTATCATTGATCGCCGGACCACCAATTAAGAATGCTGAAATTACCCGGGAATGTTATATAGATAAACCTGTTGAGTTCAATAATCCAACTTATACCTATCTTAATTTAATTGTTGATCGTGCATTTACTGATCCAAATACAGAAAAAAATTACATTGCATTTGGAGTGACAGTTACATTAAATTATCTAGATCCTTCAAAAGACATCAATTTGGTTCAAAACGAAGTTGTGGAGCGAATAATCCATTTCTTGAAATGATGCAAGTTGCGGAACAAGAAGAACGATATACTTAGAATATATATAAATACAAAATATTATATAGTATTTTATAATTAGTGTATAATTTGTATTAACATTTATAATGTAAAAGTCATAATAAATTTATTTGCTTTATTTGTTCTTAAATATATATTATAAAATCAATACTTTTAAAAAGAAATATACACTCACCTGCCAAAAGTATCCGGACAAAATGTAGATCATGTAAATTTCCGTGACATTTCTGGGTGTTTTACACAAAAATACTCGAAAACTAGCGAGAAAACGTGGCTTTTTGTCCTAAGTAACTGCAC
>CAUDNR010003502.1:36647-54820 GCA_958430865.1 Entrophospora sp. SA101
TGGACATCACATATTGAAAATTTATGTGACCATTCCATATCAGGGATGACCATCCTGTCTTCTTGCTTTACACAACAATAGGCATTGGGTGAGCAATAGGTTATGTCAGATAGCAGTTGAGGGAACCCTTTGTAGCATAATTCTCCATTTGATGGTTACAGTGGTGTAATCTGATGTTTCATGACCAAATTATACAATGTTTTTCTATGATGGAATGTCTGCATGGATTGCATTAAGTGAGATGTTTCTTTTTCCATGCAGGTAAGCTGTGCATGTGATCATGTTTGAAGAAATGCCTAATTCACCATCCCAGGGTCTTTTCACAACTTGTTCTGGCATATTGTGGTGGTGCAGGTAAATGTGCAACGGGTGATTGCTTGTCATAGTATTGCCATTCATGCAGGTGAGCCTGTTTGTCTTTGGTCATCATCAAGGTGTAGAAGATCTGAGAAAGGCCTTACACACATTTCTTTTTAAAAAAGGGACAAATTCGAAGGCAAGGTTGTGGTTTTTGATAGATGTTTATATTTTTGATGGCCAGTATCTGGTTCTAATTTAAAAATTTCTTCTTTTCTCAAGCATCAATGTGGCTAGTACCAACACAAGCAAGACCTAGCTATCTATTGAAGGTGGTATTTTTTAATGTACTCATAGCATCCCTTTCTATTGGGGGAAACATCAAAGATTCCAGGTCAGGGTTTCCAAATAAGATCAGAAGTTTGACATTGTTTGATTCAACAAAACCCACAATCAGTATACTGTAGTTTGTCTGTTGGCTTTTTATTTGATAATTTAGGTATAATTTTTATTGTATTTAATTTACTCAGATACATGTATTAAATTTTAAGGGTAGGGGGAATCACGTGTTAATTTAATAGTAAATCATTGGGGTGGTCGATATACTATGTAAATCAAAACTATATGTGGTACCATATAAAAATTAATAGATGGGAAGGTGTAAAATGCTTACGTTTTTATAGCCTCAAAAATGTTTCGGAAGAATCGTTTTTGACCTCATAAAAAAATTATTTTTTTTTACTAAAAAAGTTTTAACCGTGGATAATGTAAAACATTGATGATTTTTTTATTTGTACATACACATAAAGTAACGTATTTGGAAATTAATATTAGTATTATCAAGAGGGAAACGCTTCTTGAAAAAGATTTTTCGCAAATAATTATTATCGAATCATTCATTTCTCGAAAAGAATACATAAGTATATATTTGGAAATTTTTTATTGCTATATAGTTATGCGTGAATTTGAAATTTCGTGTACTGGTACAAAATTTTGAAATTTGTGTCAATTTATGCAATCAGAAAAACATCTATCCAAAATAATAAATTTAAATTAGATTTTGACATGCTATTACTATGATGATCTAATGATTTCTCTATTTGTATATTTAATATATTTGGAAATTTGACCATTGCAAATAGCTTCTACCAAATAGTTACTATTATCATAAATAGTTACTACTGTTCCAAATAATTACTATCGCCGTGATTAATACTGCCATAAATGACATAAATGATTAATTATTACTATTATTATTCCCGTTGTAAATAGTAACCGTTATGGTACTGGTAATCTAAAGACATCAAAAAAAAAAAATCGCGCAACTTCAAACCACTCATGGTTTTTTTTTTATTAATAAAATAAAAACTCCTATTTTTGCTATATTTAGAACCTTAGCAACAATAAAATACAGAGTTTTTTTCAATTTTATTAATAAAAAAGAAGCTCTAATGGTTTGAAGTTGCACGTCTTTACTATCAGACACCCCATGACACGTGACCAGAACAATTTTGCTTATTAAATTCTTTGTATCATAATATTATAATAACAACACGATTGGCCAATTTTGGTGCTCCAAAAGAACATTAGAGTTCTATTTGTTGTAATAACAACAACAATAATACAAATTCTTTTTAATTTGTTTGTTTGTTTGTTTTCTTGTCCTATCCGTTTGTTTCAGAGTACCTTTTATAAGGTAGTCATGTTTTTGGCAAAAAAAAAGATGGAGATTTGCAAATAATGTGGTACGGCTTTTTATTTATTGTAAACATAATAAAACATAATAATAAAATATGAATACATCAAATTTTTTGGAGTATTACAATTTTTTTATGTTTCAAGATCAAAAATATTGCCATCGATTGGAGTCTTTATACACATTTTTAATCCATTAACACCACGAAGTCATAAGAAAGTTAGAAGACTGTTATTATGTCATATTTACAAATAATTACAGTAAAACAATAATATGAATCAATATTATGGTAAGTCATAATGATTCTTCGATTATGATGATAAGTGTTTGAATGACTACGATAATAATTAGGAATAGGACGGTTCCAATTTGGTTCCAACCGGTTCTGGGACTGATCTCAAATAACGAAATTGCTAGTTTTGGAGATGATTTTCTGGCGAGAAAAATAGAATTCATTTATATCAAATTTTAAAGGGTGTTATAGTTAAGCGATTGAACTTTTCTAAAATTAGCGACCGATTTGGAACCGCACCATCCCTATAATAGATAGAAGTAATAATGTGAATAAGATAATGTTGACAGATAATGTATTGTTGTTATAATAATAAGCATATTGTAACAATAAAGAAATATGCATTCAGTTTAATTAATATTAATAATTTATTCGTAACTTAATTTGATCCTATCAGATCATGATTGTCAGCCGTTATAAATATATAGTTACATGGCAAATCATTTATTCGTAACTTAATTTGACGTGATACGGAAAATTTCCTAATTTAGCAATTTACAATTATTAATTTCAGATCATGATCGTCGGCCGTTATTAAACAGTTTCACAGTGAAATCATTTATTCGTAACTTAAACGGAAAATTTCCTAATTTAGCAATTATTATCATTCTAACTTCAGATCACGATTGTCTGCCATTAATAAACAGTTGCACAGTGAAATCATTTATTCGTAACTTAATCTGATATTATACGGAAAATTTCTTAATTTAGTATTAGCTAATCGCCTGCTGTTATAAACAGTTACACAGTGAATTTCGGTTTAGCGGTAATATTAATTAAAAATTTTGGTTTAACGGATGAAGTTTCAAGAATGGTTCCATAATAAACTTTAATAAAAACCTTCTCTATATAACGGGTTTTGGAAAATTTCCCTAATACTAATATTAATTGCCCAAACTATCCGTTAAACCAAAGTTCACTGTGTATGTAAAACAATATTAATATAGGCGAATTTCAGATACAGGCCGTTATACACTATAGGAAATTTAATTAACATTAAGAAGACCGTTATAGTAATAGAGTATGGATTTTATATAGTAAAAAATTGGAATCTAATTCTCTGTTCGTTATAGAGTGTTATAGAAAAGGCCGTTGTAGAGAATGTGTGCTGTATTTGTTTATTCAAATTATTCGTTTTATTTGCTTGTTCGAATAAGTTTTCAATGTAGTTCGAATACTCGAATTCATAATAATAATAATAATAATAGCGAATAAGCAATTAATTCGAATAAACCTTATTCGCGATTAACGAAATATTCGAAATACATCAGATGACTTTCAGTAATGGATGGAATTTTGAGTAGTCATGAGTATTTCGAAGTATTTCAAATAATCATTAATATTTCAAATAACTAGACAAATCTGATTAATTTGATTTTATTATTTTGAATATTTTGATAATTATACTCTAACATCTCATCAATTTTTTCTTGTGTAGATTGTAGCTAAAGATTTAATGATTGAACAAAACTTTGAAAACTATTACTTCTAAGTATATAAAAAGGTTGTGTATCTTTAATAATAAATTCTAATGATGTTATTTTTTTGTAAGTTACGAATATCTATTTGTTTTTTTAATTCCAATTATAAATTTTTGAATATAATTATAAATATTGGATATACTAATTTAAATTATTTAATTACTAGTCGGATTATTATTTTTTATTTTTTATTTATTGTATATCCCATCTGGATGTTCAGAAGATACATTTACCTTTATCTTATAGCTCCAAAAAAAGCTATTCTTTGGTCTAACTTTAATTTTCTTTTTTTTTATTTGAAGAAATAATCATCACCATCATCAGTTGTTACTAGTTGTCATTTGTCAAGAAAGATTTCAGATTGAAGTCTATTTTATTTAACAACAAATTTAAAGGATATTTAATATATTCGTGTGAATAATTTAATTATTACAGAATATCTTTCATTCCAATTTGGTACCAATATCTTTGAAAAAGGAAAAGGAGTAGTGGTTTGAAAATAGTATGTTTTATTAGTGCGAACTTTCAATCGCTAAGGCTTCTGAAAAATTGTCACATTTATAAAATTATTAGAAATTGCAATTGATAAAATATTATGAAAAAGAAAGAAATTTTTCTGTATTTCAAATGAGTTTTTTTACGCCATTGGTATTTTTAGATCCATTGAAGCTTTCCATAGATCTAAACTATAATATATATTAGTATACTATCTTGCACGCAAATTTGGTACCCATATTTTTGGAGACAGAGAAGTAGTGATTTGAAAATAGTATGTTTTATTATCATTTTACTAGTATTACAAACTTTCAATCACTAATGCTTCTGGAAAATAGTCACACTTATAAAATTATTAGAGATTTTTAATCAGGAGATATTTATAGAACAATGCTATAGAGAGAGAATCTTTATTTCATACAATTTTTTCGAAAGTTGCAATAGATAGAAGTATTACGATAAAGAAAGAAATTTTCTGTATTTTAAATGAGTTTTTTTGTGCCACTTGTATTTTTCATTAATTAAATCTTTCCATAACTCCAAAATATAACGTATATAATACCTTTCATGCAAATTTGGTGCCTATATCTTTGAAAGTGGAGGAGGAGTGATTGTTTGAAAACAATATGTTTACTATGTTTTTTATGTAAATTCATGCAAATCACGAAAAAAACACATCAATATATATTAATATGATGCACCTAATCCGGATAACTCGCTCTATTATTGACAAATCTGTGGGTTGGATAATTATCATAATATATCCGGATTTTCCTTTAAAAAATTTTAACTTCCGGAAAAAAAAAAGATTTGTCGGATATTTTTCCTTTTTGTTTTTATTTTTATTTTTATTTTTTTTGTACAGGTTTCCCATCCACAAAAAAATTTTATACTAAATAATGTATACTGTACATATATGTGTGTCATTACTTCAATATTTTGAAAAGTACCATAATCTGTATCTTTTGAATTTTAAATTATTAAATTTAAAAATATATACACTTAAATATGAATTTATGTGTATTTGTTTTCCCTTATTCAAAAAAATAAATTATAAATAAATAGTATAGAATAAGAAGGATCAGATAATTTGACTACTGGAATTTGGGATGAAGCATTTTATAGATAAAACAAATATTGATTAATCAGATATAGAAGGTTCAGATTATTTGACAATTCAAGGCTCAGGTGATGATGATACTTCAAAAAATCAAATAAAAAAAGTGAATTAAGTGAATACCATATTAAAATGCCAAATAAAAAAGTGCATTTTAAAAATCAGGAAGAAGTTTTAAACATGAATGGCTAAACATATATAAATGGTTAAATATGATGAAGCAATGAAGAGAATGCTTTGCACAATTTGTAAAGCACATCGGAAAAAAAATCTATTTGCAGGAAAAGGTGACAAATAAATATAATTAATTTTGCATTTTGCAATTCTTAAATTACTAATATTATAATGTTATTATTTGGGATCAAAGAGTGTTTCAAAATCTACCACTCTAGCAACTCATGCACTTTCAAACCAACATAATGGCTCTTTGCTTCTAGAAAAGGCAAGAATAACCATACAAGATTCTTCCAAAAAAAAACCACCAATAATGGTAACAAACATATAATTAATATAATGAAAATGATTTACTGGATTAGAAAAGGAAATATTCCAATTTCCAAACTTCCAAGTCTTATTTATATTTTAAAACTTATAGAAATAGTGCACTCAATTCCATTTTCTAGTGTGGACTGTGAAAGAGGTTTTAGCAAACAAAACAGATTTATGTAATGTAATCACATAATAATTAATATTAATAAGTGAAATTCAAATTTACATGTGAAATTCAAATTAGCAAACTAGAATTTCACCCCACTCCATTAATATTTCAATTTCACATACAATGGATATAAAATTTTTGAGAAATGGGTTTGGGTATGGATACAAAATTTTGATATCATGCGGGTATGGGGTTCAATTATTGTTATCCATGCAGACCTCTATCTATGTTTATGTTTAGTAGAGTGGAATATTAACATATTATTTATAGTGGATATGCGAGGGTTATACTCAAGAAATATCGGTTTGTGAGTGACCAGAAGGTTTAAACGAAAGAAAGAGACTATGTAATTGGTTTATCATAACAATCTCTGGATCATAGTCGAAAAACATACACATATTGCGTCATTGCTTTATTTTTTACCAAATATAAAAGAAAAAAAAAAGAATTTTGAAATATATATCGCATAGTGCGAATACAAAGAAAAAAAATTTTTCAGTAAAGGGAGGTCTCTATAACAAGTTATCATGCGGTTGTACTAATAGTTTCATAATTCTACAATAGTTCAATCTTTATAAATATCAATAATAGCAAAAGGTGTTCCAGAGTCTCCCACTGATCCCTCGTAACGCCATCCAAAATTCATGGATCCTTGGTGATTTCTACTGTCTCCTTTATTATTAGTTACATTTTTGGACATATCGTCGAATAAATCTATATCAATAACACAAGATAAATATTGCGATAATTAAAGTTGTGGTAAGCAAACAGAATCTTTTTAGAATTATTACCGCTATTAGGCGTAATATAACCATCATAAACTTGAATGGCCCACCAATTTGAGTAAATTATGTAGTTGAATGGGATACTCCACGCAAAGGCCAAAGATTTATTTTGATTTTTGATTTGGTAGACAATAACTCCTACAGTTCCTGTAAAATAAGGCCCAGAAATCTTACGAGCACCCCAAACCAAACCTTTACCACTTGGGATCGGAGTGGGAAGCCCATAATCAGACGTTCCAGAGGAAAAGTATAGATCAGGTTGATCAAGAGTTTCTGGTGAATGATTTTTGATAGTAATAGCGATTTTTCTATTAACGTCGCTTAGAGTCTGTATACGAGAAAAAATAAAATTATATCATATATGATTATGTATTTGATTATACAACGTGAAGAAATTGATCATACAAGTAAAGATCCACTAAGTAATGTTTCGGTAATCTTTTCAATTGGAAAAACACCTTCTGCCATGATTGAGATGAAAATAGTCAAAAGTTTTGCAAGAACTTCTCATTTTATAAGTTTTTTGTACAATAGTTAATAAAAATGATTCTACAACATTTGGTCACCAATTATTGATGTAAAACTCTATTATTAATTATCAAACTGAATATGCAAGTTACGAATAAATGATAATAATGATAATAATTGCTAAATTAGGAAATTTTAAATTACGAATAAATGGTTCACTGTTTATAACGCCGACGACCATGATCTCAAATTAGAATGATAATAATTGCTAAATTAGGAAATTTTCCGTATAATATCAAATTAAATGATTCGCTATGCAACTGTTTATAACGCCAACGATCTATAATAATTGCTAAATTAGGAAAGTTTCCGTATAATATCAAATTAAGTTACGAATAAATGATTCACTGTGCAGCTGTTTATAACGCCGACGATTATGATCTGAAATTATAATAATTGCTAAATTAGGAGATTTTACATATCATATCAAATTTAAAGTTACGGATAAATGATTTCACTGTTACTGTGTAACTGTTTAATAACGGCCAACGATCATGATCTGAAATTATAATGATAATAATTGCTACATTAGGATATTTTCCGTATCAAATTAAGTTATGAATAAATTATTGATATTAATTAATCTGAATGCATATTTCTTATAGTTACAATACAATATGTTTAATATTATAACAATGCATTATCTTTCAACATTTATTTTACATCCTTATTCGCATTATTACTTCTATACATTATATGTAAAGTTCAACCACTTAACTATAATAAGTAACACCCTTTAAAATTGGGTACAAGTAAATTCTATTTTCTCGCCAGAAAATCTCCTCCAAAACTAGCAATTTCATTATTTGAGATCCGCTCCAACCAGTTTCAGAACCGGTTGGAACCAATTTGGAACCGTCCTATTCCTAATCATTATCGTAGTTATTTAAATATTTATCATCATAATCGAATCGAAGAATCATTATGACTTACCATAATATTGATTCATATTATTGTTTTACTGTAATTATTTGTAAATATGACATAAGAACAGTCTTCCAGCTTTCTTATGACTTCGTGGTGTTAATGAATTAACGCTCATTCAAAAATGACTCCAATCGCTGGCAATATTTTTGATCTTGAAACATAAAAAAATCGTATTACTCCAAAAAATTTGATGTATTCGTATTTTATTATTATGTTTTATTATAATTATCTTTACATAAATAAATGGCCTCGTTCAACATTATGAAATTATGATTTGCAAAAAGCTTATTTCGAAGAAATTTTTTTTAACTAAAAAAAAAAGTTTCACAAGTGACTTCGTCATAAAGCATTCCTCTAGTTTACTATTAATTTACCACGTGGTTTCACTACCTTTAATAGAATATTAATTTGTATTATAAGTTTATTTATTATTAAGGAATTTTTTAATTGTTTAATAAAATAACAGATCAAAATAAAGTCTTAACCAATTAACCATTTGGACATAAATAAGTGTAAATGACCTTTTAATGGAATAAAATAACAATCAGCCCATTTAAATGCTGAACAACATATTAAGTTTTACACAAATATATACCCCAAAAAAATTCCCATGTAATTTTAGCCGATACAAAACTGTTGTTTTCGTATATACGCGTAGTCACACAGTTGACAAAGCCGAGAATCCAGTTTTCTGACATGAGAGATAAATTGTATTTAAAGACTTTTTGAAAACTTTAGACATTTACTTACTTTTCTCAGAATCAGAAAAAAACTTTTTACAATGGGCAATAGCAGTTCCACAATCATCTTTCAAAATTTTGGTAATGTCAATAATATTGAACCTGTTTGCGAGGCTATAAATATTCCTGGGGTTAAGGAATTTCCAAAAGATAGTCTAGAAGCACAGTTATATTGGATCGACCAAGCTGCGCTGAGATTCTTGACTATGAACTGGACCCTACACTATAAGTATCCGTGGAATAACAATGAAACTGTACCTGATGGCGCGACAAGTCATGGTGCAATTCAAGGAACGAAATGGGTTGATCAGAATTTCGGAGTTGCGGAGGTATCTGATTATTTGCAGGTAAAGTATTATTTGGTTACAAGTTCTTTAACAATTAAGACATACAAAAATAACGGAAATCATTCGCTGAATTCGTCACTCTTAATATATAGAAATTACAGAAGGTTTTAAACAAGCAGAACTTATAGATTTGAGTAATAGTCTTGGCAAAATTATTCTGGAATTACTTAATGGCCCTGAACAAAGCTTTCGGGACCAAGCAACAACTTTTCCCATCGGGGACACCAGAGTCAATGTTTACTTTGGAGGAGGGACCTTCAAAAGTTTGAAGGGAAATGTCGTGTTTATTTCTTATCTGATTAGCTGGTATACTCCAAAATCTCTATGTGTATAATAAATTATGTATTCATTTTTGTATTTAGTTGTAAAGCTTGTATGAAAAATATATTATTAAAATTTATATCAGTTACTTTCTTTTAATCTGAAATTAATTCTTAAAAAAAATTTAATCGTCTGCCGTAATATCAGTAGACGAATATGATGCTTATAAATTTGAACATACAGTATATTTCTTAATCATATCGAACATAAATAAAACATAAGTCACGTAATATCTACTATAATCCTATACTAATATTATACATTCTGGAGCCAAAATGGCTGAGTCTGAATGAAAAGAATACTGTTTGTGAAACACCTAGCAAGTAGATTTATTTCGAGAAAACAACATTATACCAGTCCAAGCTTCAAAATTTCTCTTGGAAGGATTAAGACGTACAGTTCCAATCAGGTGGGCTATATGTTATTTCTGGAATCAACTCGTGTATATTGGTCAGAGTAGGTATATGGAGGATATTATCATGTAGAATGGAGAAACACCGGGTAAATTGTTTCACAAGTCTTCCAAATATTACTTTCGAAATGCTAAGAGGTTTAAACAAAAGCCTGAAGCTAAGCATCCATGGTAAACTTACCTCGCAAATAAATTTCAATCATGTAATAATAAATTATACCAATGTATATATGACTATTGAGGCAAAATTATACATTAGTGCATTGCACCTTGACAGAGCAACTCTTTAAAATCGGCTTATATTATCAGTTTATTGATATATATATAAAAATGTCACTGAACAGTAGCAAAAAATCGTATTGCAGTTACACACTGCAAACATAGAAATAAATATATGGGAGCCAGACCTCCTAACCAAAATTGAGTTAAAATTGGTAAAAATATCAGACCTTGTTTACTTATTATAAAATGGGTAATTAGTATTAGGTAACAAAGAAAATTGTTGAGTCAAGTTTTATATAGTATAACCAACTTTGATCCCAATTTTTCAATGAGTGATTTTACTGCCCGATCCCCACATATCATTATCACCCGATGTTGATACAAATTATTTAAAATTCAGAAAATAGTTATTTTCATGATTATTGTGAAGTCAATGAAGCTGATATAAATAATTATTTAGGACAAGGATGTTATGATATTGACATTAATAACAGTCTTATGATAACAATTCTGGAAATAATACAAATGAAGATGATGATAATAATTCTCAAAAATTAGTTAGGAAAAAATGCAAACCTGAAGAAACATAATTTACGTAGCTTATCCAAATTTGACTCAAACAAAAAATAATATTTTAAATGTAAAATATGTAAAATGTAAAACTATACCTATGTGGGTTGGAAAAAACAAATTGGGAGAAGAAACATTATCTAATTTGTAAATTTAATTTTTTGTATGTCTCAGCTTGTTTGTTAAAATAAGTATATAGAAATTATTATTATCATTACCTATTGATGTTAAATTTTTTTTATTTGATGATCGCGTAACAAAAGAAAAAGATAAATATTAATATAATGCCATATATAATATACCATAAGAATTATTACCATTAGTAATATATATAAACTAGAATATTTTTGATGGTCGCGTGACAATAATCTATCATTTACTATATATCTAAACATTAATATTAAAATACAAGAATTAATACTACCCAACTAGAATATTTTTGATGGTCGCGTGACAATAATATATCATTTACTATAGATCTAAACATTAATATTAATAGTACAAGAATTAATATTACCCAACTAGAATATTTTGATGCTCACATAACAATCATCCATCATTCAAATAAACATTAATACAATGTTATATATACAATATTTACCCATTACCATTAGTAATATTAACTAGGGTGATGGTAACAATAATAATAGTCATTAGACCATAGATCGGTTTTTTGAATATGCATGAAAAACTATTGGAACATGTGGAATATGGAGAGCTTGAAGAAGAAATTCCAAAGATTTCGACATTTGCTAATTGGATAACTAGGACCTATGCAGGTTGGAAAAAACAAATGGCCGAAGAAACATTAGGCGCTTCTAGTTTATATATTTAATTTTTTTTCCAATAAAATAAATAAATTAATTTAATTTTACATTTTTTGAGCTCAGATCTGTCCCTCCCACTAAGTAAAGTCTTTCTCAAGACATATGTTTAAAAAAATTTTTCGATATATAAATTAAGATAGATAATATGCAAGTCCATCGCGTGATTAAAATTTTAGGTTATATAATATATTTTTTTGTGAAATTTTTTTGTGCTGCATTTTACGGTCATTTTAAAAAACGTAGATCGTCAAATTTTTATTCAAAATTTTAATATTAATATATAGCTGATTGACATTTACTGCTCCTACCCCTGCGAAGAAAAACAATCCGTCGTTTTTCTTCTGTTTTGTTTATTATTATTATATTAATATTAATATTAAAATACTTTACAAATTCGTGCACGTGCCGCCGCTCACTCACTGCGATGTTAACTTAAAATCAGTTTATTATTGTATGCAACTCAACTTTAAAAAACATGTTTACGTAATACACCAGTTCCGATTTGGTTAATAAAATTTTTAAATTGCATAAGGCGTAACATTTCCAATTATTAATCATCAGGCAGTCGGATATTTTATGGTAGGGAGTGTATTTTCTAGAATATATTTCTTAAAAAAAAAAAAAGCAAAAACAAATATGGACCTAACATTGTCCGAAGAACATTTTAATCAACTTGGTATATTATTGATTTCAGAAGAGAATTATGATGTTAAAATATACGTTGGTGCAGAGCCAAACACTACAGAATTTCATGCAAACTCGCTTGTTCTCTTTGTTCATTGTCAATTTTTCAAAAATATCTTCTCTGCACAAAAAGAAAATGAGTATTTTATTGTCAAGATACCAAATGTTAGCGGGCCAATTTTTAAAACAATTTTAAAGTAAGTTTATTATAAATTGTGTATTTTTTAATTAAACACATAATTTTAATATTAATTTATTTATGTGATTTTTAAAAGGTATTTATATACTTGTAATATTGATTTAAGTAATCATGCTGGAATCAATATATTGGAATTGTTAAATGTGGCTAAAGAGTTTCATCTAAAGTCATTTTACGAATATATAAAAGATCACTTTATTAAAAATATTGATGAATAGATAAGAAATAATCCAATTAAAATATTACAATTTATATATAGTAATGAGAAGCTTGGTGAATTTGAAAAGTAGATGTTTAGAAAGAGTTAGCGATAGAGGCGATGAATTGTTTGAGTCGGGCATATTTAATACATTGGAAAAACAAATCATATTGGCAGTTCTTGAAAGAGATGATCTATGTGTCAATGAAATAGTTGTATGGAGAAAAATTCTTGAGTGGGGATTAACAAGGCATCCAGAAATTATTGATGACAATGTCAAAAATTGGTCATCACAAAATTTTGTTGATTTAGAAAAAACAATTAAAGAATTTCTTCCTTTAATTAGATTCCAGGACATCACTAATAAAGATTTTAGTTATGAAATTTTCCCATATCAAAAGCTTTTTCCTGAAGCTTTCTGGAATAATATCTTACTTTATTATATATTTCCTGGAGATCAATCAAATTTACGTTTACTACCATCAAGAAATCAAATATTTAAATTATTTGCAAGTTGGATTGATAAAAAGAATCCACCATACACTTCACTTAGAGATGTTAAATATAAATTTAAACTTTTATATCGAAGTAGTAAGGATGGTTTAAATGCAGATATATTTCATCAAAAATGTGATAATATCAGCAAAACTCTTGTGGTAGCTACAATAAACGATTCTGATCAAATTGTCGGAGGTTATAATCCATTTGATTGGAGTGGAGATGATTATAAAAGTACAAATGAAAGCTTTATTTTTAACATTAGCAATAGAAATGACATTAGTACTGCAAAATATAGTAATCCTAATACTAATTCAAATAGCTCTAATAATAATGCAATTTATTGTAATCCTTATTATTTGCCTACTTTTGGCAGTGATTGTAGTTTTTTTTTAGTCCTACTACTTCTTATGATATTCATTTTAATATAAATGGTGATATTTGTAGTTCGCCAAGTTCTTATAATAGCATCAATGTAGTAAATGGCAGTAAATTTGATGTACTACAAGTTTTCCAAATAATTAATAAAGACTAAAACAATTATTGCTTATTATTATGGAATAACTTCTGCAAAAGAAATACATTCCAGAACTGGCATTATTATTAAATAAAGTAAAATACTTGTAACAATAATTTCATCGTATAACTTCTAGAAAAAGAAAGAAGATTTAATTATATGATATATATTAACAAGCTTATAACTGAGAACGCAATGTGAGCCTTTTGCTTTTCGTGTTACAAAACACACACCGTGCTACGCGAGAATAAAAATTCAATTAAGTTGGGTTTTGCGTCTTCTTCGTCGCAAAGAGCAAGACAATAGTCTATTTTATTAGATTCGAAACATATAAATAGGACAGCCGTCCAACCTTTTTTTTTTATTATTTTTTCGTAGAGAAATTCCTCTCGGGCCATTTCAGCGCACGGAACTCAACCTTCTACATTCGGCCACATGAAATAATTGTTCGTTATTATTATACAACATTATTACAGGAGAGACCGTTCTGATATATAACACAAAATTTTTAATTGTTGATTGATTGATTGACCAATTAAAATCGTGAATTTAAAAATAAAACATTTAATGTAGGTTTGACTCATTTTGTCAACAATCACTTCATGAACAATTATTTCATTAACAAATGGTTCAAATTTAAGAAGTTGGAAGCAACCATTTGAAATAGTCTGATAAATTAAATCGTACTACTTGAAAATGTATTTAAAGGGTTGGTTTTCGACTTGGTTGAAGAATAACTCTCTTCATAACTCTTCTTTTGACCATATTTCTCGATATAGTCAAAATAACCTTATAATACAAATTAATATTCTATTAAAGGTAGTGAAACCACGTGGTAAATTAATAGTAAACTAGAGGAATGCTTTATGACGAAGTCACTTGTGAAACTTTTTTTTTTAGTTAAAAAAAATTTCTTCGAAATAAGCTTTTTGCAAATCATAATTTCATAATGTTGAACGAGGCCATTTATTTATGTAAAGATAATTATAATAAAACATAATAATAAAATACGAATACATCAAATTTTTTGGAGTAATACGATTTTTTTATGTTTCAAGATCAAAAATATTGCCAGCGATTGGAGTCATTTTTGAATGAGCGTTAATTCATTAACACCACGAAGTCATAAGAAAGCTGGAAGACTGTTCTTATGTCATATTTACAAATAATTACAGTAAAACAATAATATGAATCAATATTATGGTAAGTCATAATGATTCTTCGATTCGATTATGATGATAAATATTTAAATAACTACGATAATGATTAGGAATAGGACGGTTCCAAATTGGTTCCAACCGGTTCTGAAACTGGTTGGAGCGGATCTCAAATAATGAAATTGCTAGTTTTGGAGGAGATTTTCTGGCGAGAAAATAGAATTTACTTGTACCCAATTTTAAAGGGTGTTACTTATTATAGTTAAGTGGTTGAACTTTACATATAATGTATAGAAGTAATAATGCGAATAAGGATGTAAAATAAATGTTGAAAGATAATGCATTGTTATAATATTAAACATATTGTATTGTAACTATAAGAAATATGCATTCAGATTAATTAATATCAATAATTTATTCATAACTTAATTTGATACGGAAAATATCCTAATGTAGCAATTATTATCATTATAATTTCAGATCATGATCGTTGGCCGTTATTAAACAGTTACACAGTAACAGTGAAATCATTTATCCGTAACTTTAAATTTGATATGATATGTAAAATCTCCTAATTTAGCAATTATTATAATTTCAGATCATAATCGTCGGCGTTATAAACAGCTGCACAGTGAATCATTTATTCGTAACTTAATTTGATATTATACGGAAACTTTCCTAATTTAGCAATTATTATAGATCGTTGGCGTTATAAACAGTTGCATAGCGAATCATTTAATTTGATATTATACGGAAAATTTCCTAATTTAGCAATTATTATCATTCTAATTTGAGATCATGGTCGTCGGCGTTATAAACAGTGAACCATTTATTCGTAATTTAAAATTTCCTAATTTAGCAATTATTATCATTATTATCATTTATTCGTAACTTGCATATTCAGTTTGATAATTAATAATAGAGTTTTACATCAATAATTGGTGACCAAATGTTGTAGAATCATTTTTATTAACTATTGTACAAAAAACTTATAAAATGAGAAGTTCTTGCAAAACTTTTGACTATTTTCATCTCAATCATGGCAGAAGGTGTTTTTCCAATTGAAAAGATTACCGAAACATTACTTAGTGGATCTTTACTTGTATGATCAATTTCTTCACGTTGTATAATCAAATACATAATCATATATGATATAATTTTATTTTTTCTCGTATACAGACTCTAAGCGACGTTAATAGAAAAATCGCTATTACTATCAAAAATCATTCACCAGAAACTCTTGATCAACCTGATCTATACTTTTCCTCTGGAACGTCTGATTATGGGCTTCCCACTCCGATCCCAAGTGGTAAAGGTTTGGTTTGGGGTGCTCGTAAGATTTCTGGGCCTTATTTTACAGGAACTGTAGGAGTTATTGTCTACCAAATCAAAAATCAAAATAAATCTTTGGCCTTTGCGTGGAGTATCCCATTCAACTACATAATTTACTCAAATTGGTGGGCCATTCAAGTTTATGATGGTTATATTACGCCTAATAGCGGTAATAATTCTAAAAAGATTCTGTTTGCTTACCACAACTTTAATTATCGCAATATTTATCTTGTGTTATTGATATAGATTTATTCGACGATATGTCCAAAAATGTAACTAATAATAAAGGAGACAGTAGAAATCACCAAGGATCCATGAATTTTGGATGGCGTTACGAGGGATCAGTGGGAGACTCTGGAACACCTTTTGCTATTATTGATATTTATAAAGATTGAACTATTGTAGAATTATGAAACTATTAGTACAACCGCATGATAACTTGTTATAGAGAATGTGTGCTGTATTTGTTTATTCAAATTATTCGTTTTATTTGCTTGTTCGAATAAGTTTTCAATGTAGTTCGAATACTCGAATTCATAATAATAATAATAATAATAGCGAATAAGCAATTAATTCGAATAAACCTTATTCGCGATTAACGAAATATTCGAAATACATCAGATGACTTTCAGTAATGGATGGAATTTTGAGTAGTCATGAGTATTTCGAAGTATTTCAAATAATCATTAATATTTCAAATAACTAGACAAATCTGATTAATTTGATTTTATTATTTTGAATATTTTGATAATTATACTCTAACATCTCATCAATTTTTTCTTGTGTAGATTGTAGCTAAAGATTTAATGATTGAACAAAACTTTGAAAACTATTACTTCTAAGTATATAAAAAGGTTGTGTATCTTTAATAATAAATTCTAATGATGTTATTTTTTTGTAAGTTACGAATATCTATTTGTTTTTTTAATTCCAATTATAAATTTTTGAATATAATTATAAATATTGGATATACTAATTTAAATTATTTAATTACTAGTCGGATTATTATTTTTTATTTTTTATTTATTGTATATCCCATCTGGATGTTCAGAAGATACATTTACCTTTATCTTATAGCTCCAAAAAAAGCTATTCTTTGGTCTAACTTTAATTTTCTTTTTTTTTATTTGAAGAAATAATCATCACCATCATCAGTTGTTACTAGTTGTCATTTGTCAAGAAAGATTTCAGATTGAAGTCTATTTTATTTAACAACAAATTTAAAGGATATTTAATATATTCGTGTGAATAATTTAATTATTACAGAATATCTTTCATTCCAATTTGGTACCAATATCTTTGAAAAAGGAAAAGGAGTAGTGGTTTGAAAATAGTATGTTTTATTAGTGCGAACTTTCAATCGCTAAGGCTTCTGAAAAATTGTCACATTTATAAAATTATTAGAAATTGCAATTGATAAAATATTATGAAAAAGAAAGAAATTTTTCTGTATTTCAAATGAGTTTTTTTACGCCATTGGTATTTTTAGATCCATTGAAGCTTTCCATAGATCTAAACTATAATATATATTAGTATACTATCTTGCACGCAAATTTGGTACCCATATTTTTGGAGACAGAGAAGTAGTGATTTGAAAATAGTATGTTTTATTATCATTTTACTAGTATTACAAACTTTCAATCACTAATGCTTCTGGAAAATAGTCACACTTATAAAATTATTAGAGATTTTTAATCAGGAGATATTTATAGAACAATGCTATAGAGAGAGAATCTTTATTTCATACAATTTTTTCGGAAGTTGCAATAGATAGAAGTATTACGATAAAGAAAGAAATTTTCTGTATTTTAAATGAGTTTTTTTGTGCCACTTGTATTTTTCATTAATTAAATCTTTCCATAACTCCAAAAT